>PVIH01012220.1:29941-51282 GCA_004025045.1 Sigmodon hispidus
TCCTAATTAACTGGTCCTTTATAGACAATTGTACATATAGTTGCTTGAAAGTCAAATTTATTGTCCTATGAGTTAAGAGAAATGTATTTCTGGAGTTGTTTCTATGATGTAAATTGTGGTCAGGATTTAAGAGATCAAATCCTGACCTGGAAGTGCTTTTATACAGCTCTCTATCAATTACAAATACAATTCTAAAATCATTTCTTGAAACAAAAAAGGAGTATGCCAAATTTTATAAAAATTTCAGATTCTGTAAGCCTCTGAGTTTTATAGTTAAAAGATAATGAAATTAATTAATGGGGTTTATATTTACATACTTCTCAAAGTTTGGCCTATTTTACTCTTTGTGGATCTGGAATTGTTGCTCATGTAAAATCATGGTCTAGTTAGGAGATGTGTTTCCTCCTCTAACCCCTTGTTTACCTGTGTTGTTTCCCTCTGTGGGTAATGCGCTAGCATGGCAATGTTTATTGGGAGCGGGGAGTTTGGGGGTGTGGTTTAGTGCTTTGCATGAAATAATCTTACTTTGTAATGATGGAATTGCTTTTTCTTTTGCCTTGTGATTTTTTTTTTAAGTAAAATTTAATTTGTGTGTGTGTGTGTAGTGGTCTTCTGCCCATTTGAGTGTTTCACTTGTATCACATTCCACGCCCTCACTTAATTCTAATAAACTGTTTACTTGTTTTCTGGGTAGCATGGTAATTACTGGAATAGTATAAATGTGTTGAATGGTCTTTGAGAAATTCATTGAGATTACAGTAAATCATAATTGCAGGAAACAATGTAGTTGTGAGTCTGATAGTGTCAGAGTGCAGCATAAATGTAAAATGTTGAATGTTGTGGCCATACTTAGATGCTTTATGATAAAAGTAAGATGTGTTTGGACATTTATACCTTCCAATATGACATTGGTAGTCCTAAAAATTCATTTTCATAAAAATCCAGTCTGCTTAACTTATAAAGAGAAATATATTTTTGTTTTCTATGTCATAAAAACATTCTTGGTAAGTCTCCAAATCTCACTCATATTTTTTCTCTAAAAGGAAAAAAAATAGTGTATTTTCTATTTCCATATGCTAATGACCTGTATGTAATCAGCGTTCCATAGGAAGAGAGTGACGGTACAAGTATCCTAAGTCTATTTAAGCTGCTTTATCTTCCAGCTCCATTTAAAATGATATTGAAGTGTTTGCTTGCTGTTTCCTGAGCGTGCATGCCCACGTATGATGTGATTTTATTGTTTGCAGGTTGAGGCAAGAAAACGTGCAAATAAATTTCCCAAAGCTCTTAACAATTAGTTCTCTTGACTGTGCCTTTACCTCCTATCCTGTCGAGTTAGAAGACTACAGTGACAGAAAGCATTTGGTGATCCTCTACTACCAGAACTTTCAGATGAGAATACTGCCTTTTAAATTCTGTATGCACCCTATGTTTCTTGGCTTACTGGATTGTGGCCTGAAGTGGTTATTAGTATTACATCCTTCTCCTGAACACTCACTCATACTTGGTATTCTCCTAACACAGATAGCAGGGAGCCCCCAGCTATCATATATACCATAGAGCAGTCACACAAGCATGCTCTGCTAATGGACTCTGTCTTAGCACTCTTTGTTACACCCAGTGGAAAGGGGGGGAAATGTCACTCGGTGGCAGAGCAACCTACCAAGCAATTAACGAGCCTACCCAGCACTATCAAATAAATTACTAATGCAAATTTTTTAAGCTTTTTTTTTTTTTTTTTAGAAAGTATTTGTTTTTTTTTTTTTAAGATTTATTTATTTATTATGCATACAGTTTTACAGAAGAGGGCACCAGACCTCATCATAGATGGTTGTGAGCCACCATGTGGTTTTGCTGGGAATTGAACTCAGGTCCTCTGGAAGAACAGTCAGTGCTCTTAACCTCTGAGCCATCTCTCCAGCCCCCTAAGCTTTTTTTTTATAAAATTATTGATTTGCAAAAGACTAGAAATTGAAATTTGAGTCAGGTATGGTGGCACACATTGCTAATCCTTGCACTTGGGAGGCAGAGGCAGACTGGGACAGCCAGGGCTACATGGAGAAATGGGGGGGTCAGGGCTAATTTGAGAAGTTTAAGAACCAGGTTTACCTTTAGCCCCAGCACTGGGGAAGCAGGAGCAGGTGGATCTCTGAATTCAAGGACAGCTAGAGTTATACAAACATCCTGTCTTGGATGAATGAGTGAATAAATAAAACTTGGATGAGTAGGTAAAGGCTTCTCCTTGGGATCCACATGGTGAAAGGAAAGAGTCAGTTGCCATCCTTCCTGGGTATATGCACATTTGCCCAGCCCCATTGCATGTTCACACAAAATAAGATACAATTATTTGTTTAAGTTTTTTGAAACAAGCTTTTTTAGCCCAGGGTGCTCTCAAACTCAGTATAGTTCTGTCTCAGCCTCCTTGGTACTGGAATTACAGGTCTATGCCAAGCAGGTGGTATAAGGCATACTTACAGTCAATATGCCCATAAAGGCAACTCAGAAGAAGAAGTCTACCAGCTGAACCCTTAATTGCCTCCAGAACAGAGAGAACACGAATACAAGAGTGTGGCACTTCAGTTGTAACAGTGGTGATTGGCATCCTAACCTTAAGAGGATCCCAAGGTTAACAGTTTAAACCCAGTGTGCAGGGATTGGTACCTTTTCAAAGAAATCCATTGATACTGCTCGCCATGTACTACAACCAGAAGTTAATGGATAAGTAAGGCATGGGCTGTTGCTAGGAATCAGAAAAGTAGGGAGACAGTCCTGTCTCAGGAGCTTTGATCACACAATAGGATGTTATTTCATTACACTTCACTGCCCACCACCAGCTTTGTAAATGGATGCTGAGGATTTGAACTCAAGTTCTCGTTTATGCAACAAGCACCCGCTGAGCTACCTCCCCAGCCCACTTGTTCTTCTAAAGTCTGCACACCACTGTATAGAGGGGCCAATAACTAGTATAGGCAGTGTAGCAGTGCAAACATAACAAGGCTACAGCTAGTGATAGAAATAAGACAACCTTTCCTAAGTGGACTGCCAAAAACAGTAACATTGATTGCCCAAGAGATGAAGAATAAACTACAGAGTACTCGGCTCTAAAATAGGGTATCTGTGTTACACACACACACACCAGGGGCTCAGGGATCGTCATAGAAAAGGATGCCAAAAGAGTCTAAAGTCTGCAACAAAACTATTTGCTGGATGTGGTGGCTGTTGCACACATCACTAACATAAGCTCAAACCAACAAATAAATCTAAGTGTAGGTGGAAGAAGGCTTATGGAGCCCTTCCCCGTCTGCAGAGTTATTTGGCAAATGATGGCTGCTGGGAGAGAGGGAGTACCTTTTTTCAGGAATACAGATCCAAGCTCCAGTAGATGGCCCCACAGCCATGCACATCTGGTCCAACACTAAATGGACTCTGGTGTTAGTGCATGACTTTGAGAAAGAAGAGTGGGGGGGTAGGGGAGTCACTGGGGGAGGGAGGAATAGTGATGGCCTGGATTGGAACTAAGTTAAAATACTAATCAGTTGTTTTCCAGCCCACCACCAATTACATCCTTGTGTCACCCAACACCCTATACACTGGGCCAGGTAAGTCAATGTTAAAGATTAAATCCAGCTTCAGATGAAAGCAGGAGAGCTCAAGAATTAAGCCCATGACTGATACTGGAATCCTTTTGACACCCCTGTTTTCAAAAATACCCTAAATGTGCTATGTTCCTGGCATCTTGGAGAAAGCCACTGACATGTACCCTCACTGAGATGCAGGATGGGCAGTTATCCCTGGTTCTTGCAGTCTCAGCTCACGATGAGACTCTAAAGGAACTCCCATCCATTTCCTCCTCACCCCAGCCAATTCACAGATTTATCAGAAGAGCTCTCCTATCTTGAGGCAGAAACCCACTTCAGCTCACCTTCCAAGGAGGCCAACAGATAGATGCCAGTGCCTAGGCCAGAAGAATGCATCAGATCCCTGGACCTGGAGTTAAGAAGGCTTGTGAGCCACCATGTGGGTACTGAGAATTGAACCTAGGGCCTCCGGAATGTCGGTCAGCCAGAGCTCTTAACTACTGAGCCATCTCTTCCGGTACTCTCATGCTGCACGCACGGACGCACGCACGCGCACACACACCTGTATTTTAAACTGACCCAGGTAGGATCGGGTGGAATCGGGATGAAGCCGAAACACTAGCGATTCCTCGTGACAGTTTGAACCCCACATTTGTTCACAGTGTTCTCTCTGTTGATGAAGAAGGAGAATGTTTCTATTCTGACCACTGAACAAAAGACTGAATCTGGGTAGAAGTGACCTGGCTGCAGGTGAATGGATTTTCTTTTTCTTTTTTTTTTTTTTTTAATTTGCCCAACTAGGGAGGACATCAGTGCAGCCATTTTTTTTTAATTTATTTATTATGCATACAGTGTACAGAAGAGGGTACCAGATCTCACTATAGATGGTTGTGAACCACCATGTGGTTGCTGGGAATTGAACTCAGGACTTCTGGAAGAACAGTCAGTGCTCTTAACCTCTGAGCCATCTCTCCAGCCCCGTGAATGGATTTTCATATAAAAAAGCTAGGAGGTTCCAATGGAAGTGAATGTAGTTTATTTGTTATTTATAGAGAGGGATTAAAAAACTAATCCATTGGGACTTTGTGCTTTTCATTGGGAGTAAATGGATTCATCTGTGTGCTGAGAATTGGGAATGAGCAAGGCTCCATGGCTCAGTGGGCAGGAAGGGCACAGGGGAAGACCACCCGTCTGGATAATCAGACATTAACATTTCCCACTGTTTGCTCCATTGTATCCAAATGTGAGAAGCTGCTCTCCAGTCCTCCTGTACAAAGCTCTTTATTGGACTTTACTGAGGCATGATCCCAGCTTCTGTGCTCTAACTGCCAGCCACTGAAGGGGTTTGGCTTGATGGTGTCTGGCAGTTTGAACCCCAAGGAGATTTATGATCTGTGAAAGATAGTCAAATTAACACCCTGAACATTCCTGGTAGGATTAGAGGCCTGAATTTGCATGCTGCTCTGACACACCACACAATCTTTTTCCAGCTTTGCTGGGTGGAGCATGGGGAGGTAATTAGAAACTGGCTACACACCCCTCTCCGATGGCCAGGCAAAGGGTCACTATGCATTTTCAGAGGGGTTATTTGGGATTTAACATCTTTCATTGCTGCACCATTGTGGAGGACTAAGGAGAGTCTCTGGTTTCAGTTCTCACCTTGTTAGAGAATCTCTTTGCTTTTTCTCTGCTGATAAACCAGACTAACCAGCCCTTCAGTTTTCCAGGCATCCTGTTGTCTATGCCTCACACCATGCCTCCAGCTTTTTATTTATGGGGCTGGAGAGATGGCTCAGCACTTAAGAGCACTGACTGCTCTTCCAGAGGACCTGAGTTTAATTCCCAGAATCCACATGGCAGCTAACAACTGTCTGTAATCCCAAGATCTGACACCCTTACACAGTTATACATGCAGGCAAAAATCACATAAAATAAATAAAAATAAATATTAAAAATATTTATTTATTATGTATACAGTATACAGAAGAGGATGCCAGATGTCCTCATAGATGGTTATAAGCCACCATGTGGTTTCTGGGAATTGAATTCAGAACCTCTTGGAAGAACAGTCAGTGCTCTTAACCTCTGCGCCATCTCTCCAGCCCCGTGTACTTTTTATTTTCAGGGTTAGATTGTTTCTGGTATGAAATATGTTTCAGTATACTTGAATAATGTACCTAATCTGGATTTAGAAATGAACTTAATTTTTCTAATTTAATTGAAGACTATGACCCAGGAATTAATTATTCTTATTGTCTTGTCCAATAGGAAGTTGCCCTGTAACCACTGTCTGTAGAAAGGGGTTCTCAAGGTGGGCTGCCATTAGAATCAATACCTATAATCCCTCTGGGTGTGGGAGATGGGGGCTGAGGCAAGACTATTCTGTCTTCAGAGCCTGAGCTGCAGCATGAGATCCTCCACCACCACAAACAACACACACACAAATATTTTAAATATTTTATATATATGTTATATGTTTAAAGAACACAGTAATTCTGGTTATCTGTTAAGTATAAACTTAGAAATTCTAGTTAGCATCCATACTTAAGTTTCTCACAAGCAATAGCTTGTGAGAGGCTACAGTGAAGGCAGAGGCAGACACCTGACACAGGCAAGTCATGGAGTCGCTGGCTTGTGTCCAGAAGAACCATTCTGTCTCAACATGGAGTTTGTTCAAGGCAAAGACAAGTGACAGTTCAAGTGGGTTACAACCAGCAGAGCAACCGTTCCAAGCTGAAATTGCATGGACAGAGCTCATCACCTATTCATCTGTCCATCATGTGTGCCTTTTAGATGGCACTAATGGCAGGATCATATCACTAGTTGATTCTAAGTGGTTTGTTCAACAGCCTTGTTTTTCTGATTTCAGTTTGCCAACATGCCCATAGGATCTTAGGATAATTGGATGTTTTGGTTTTTATAATTTATGTATTTTTATTTTATATGCATTGATGTTTGCCTGCATGTACGTCCGTGTATAGGTCCCAGATCCCTGGAACTGGAGTTACAGACAGTTGTGAGCTGCCATGTGGGTTCTGGGAAATTGAACTCAGGGCCTCTAGAAGAACAGTTGTTGATCTTAACCACTGAGCCATCTCTCCAGCAAGCCCTGATAACTTGATGTTTATGGAGTTTATAGGTTGTATTTTAGTTTCTTTTTTTGTTACTATGTTAAAATACTCTGACAATAGCAACTTAAAAGTGAAAGGATTTATTTTTTCTCAGTTCCAGGATATAGCCCATCATAGCAAAGACACTCATACAGCAGAAGATTGAAGCAGCTAGTCACATCATATCCACAATAGGAAAGCAGACAGTAATAAATGTGTGAATGCATTCTAGCTCTGAGCCTGGTATCTCTATGTAGTGCAGGATGCTCACACCAATAATGATGCCACTACAGCAAGATATTTCTTCTCAGTTAACATAACCAAATTAATCCCTCACAGACAAACCCAGAGAGAGGCCAATCTCCCAAGTGATTCCAGAGTCTGACAAGCTGACAATTAACACTAATCATTACAAATGATTTGGGTTTTTTCTTTTGCTTTTCAAAGCAGGGTTCCTCTTTCTAATAGCCCTAGCTGTCCTGGAACTCTCTTTGTAGACCAGGCTGGCCTCCAAATCCCAGAGATCCACCTGCCTCTGCCTTCTGAGTGTTGGGATTAAAGATTTGTGCCACCACATCCCAGACCATTGTGGTGGTATGTTATATATTTAACAAAACCAGTCTGGAATATCAGAGAAGAGATCTACCCACGGTCAATCCAGGAGGATCAGAGAGTGGTAATTTACACCTTTAATCCCAGCATGGGGAAAGACCAAGAGTGGTAGTCACACCTATGCTTTTAATCCCAGCAGATCTGAGTTTGAGGCAAGCTTGGTTTGTAGAGGGAGTTCCAGGCTCCTAGCCAGGCAGTGGTGCCGCACACTGTTAGTCCCAGCACTTGGGAAGCAGAAGCAGGAGAATCTCTGTAAGTCTGAAGCCAGCCTGGTCTACAAAGCAAATTCCAGGACAGCCAGGACTGTTACACAGAAAACTCTGTCTCAAACAAACAAAAAAGGTTGGAAGAGGTGGCTCTGTCCTCTTGTATTCCAGACTGATTTTATTAAATATATAACATATCACCACAAACCATTACAAGTAGTAACATCTGATTTACATAAGTCTGTACCTCACGCCTAACCATAGACATGTGGTCATTTACTTACACTAACAAGATGTGAGGTAACTCTCCCTCAGCATCTGTAGTACGTGGTTTCTGACCCGGCTGGCCGTCCAGACCCACAGACCTAGCCACCCGATGCTGCTTAGGCCTCCCAAAAATGGCTCAAATGCTTATATTAATTTCATCCTGTCTGACCTATGTCTCAGCATATTGCTGACTAGCTCTTTCATCTTAATTCAACCCATTTTCATTAATCAGTCCTGCCACTTGTCCGTGGCTTACCTATTTCACTCCATGTTGATTCTTCAATGGCTGGATCGTGTCTCCCTGACTCCACCCTCCGCATACCTATCCTCCAATTTCCCTGCCTACCACTGTGGTGCTTGCCACAGGCCAAAACAGTTCTTTTATTTAAAGAATGATATTCACAGCTTATAGAAAGACATTACCACATCAGCATCTGTCTTCAAAATGGAGCAAACAAACTTTACAAAGTGGAATGACTCAGGAAGGCTCAGCCTAAAAGCCACTGCTTTATTCACCATAGAGTAACTCAGATCAGACCTTAGAGCTGTGCTTCTTTGGTCCTATACTTCTAAGCATAAAGTTGTGTTATAGTCAGTGCTCTGAGAGTTACAGAGTATTTGGAGGGGCTTCAGGAAGGACTGACTGGAGTGAATGCAGTTCAGGAGTCCACTGCTCAACTGGACTTTCTGCCCTTTGAGAAAATAAAGGGGGGGCTGGAGAGATGGCTCAGAGGTTAAGAGCACTGACTGTTCTTCCAGAGGACCTGAGTTCAATTCCCAGCAAAACCACATGGTGGCTCACAACCATCTATGATGAGGTCTGGTGCCCTCTTCTGTAAAACTGTATGCATAATAAATAAATAAATCTTTAAAAAAAAAAAAAAGAAAAGAAAATAAAGGGAACACTGAGGGGTGGCTGGTTTAGAATAGTGCTGTGTTGTGTTTTTCTGCCACTGAAACAAAATCTTAATGGCAGTGTTTGATGTAAAGGAGAAAAAAAACCAAAGTATGAGCTTTATGTTTGTTTTTAACTGTTAGTTAATTTTTGAATATATATTACATTTATACAGCTCAAAAATATAAAAGCACAAAAAGGTATTCAATAAAGTCTTCTATCCCTATTTCTCATTCTTCTGGTTTTCCCATATTAAATTAAATACTAATATGTGTGTGTTGCTAGGGATCAAATCCAAAGAATCTATTTATAATCAGGTATATATAAGCGTTTCCCCTCTTCTTTTAAAACACAAAGAGTAATCTGAAAGATGTCTTGTATTTTTTTCTCTCAACAATCTCAGGGCTAGAGAGATGACTCAATGGCTAAAAGCACTGGCTGCTCTTGCAAGAGTACCCAGGTTCAATTCCCAGCTCACAAGTGTCTGTACTCCAGTTCCAGCGGATCCAACTCCCTCACAAAAACATGCAGGTCAAGCATCAATGCATAGAAAAAAAAAATTTAAAACTACATCTCCAACAAATATCTGATAGGTATTTTTGGATTTCTTGTGGTAGGTTTCTCCACCAAAGCAATAAGCTGGATCAAGCAAAATTAAAAGTCCAGGTTTAATGAGCAAAGTACTCTTGGGTGACTCCCAAGCCCCCCCCCCAGGAAGTGAGGTGGGGGAGGGGGAAGGAGAAATCACTTGGTAGAGCTAGGAATGGCAGGCTACATTCCTTGATACACTAGCAGAATATTTTCCCCAGGAACATGCAGGTGTCTGTAAAACAGCTAGAACAGATTTACACCTTGGTGTCATACCAAAGGTTATGGCTTTGAGTTAAAAGGCATGAACTTGTTTCCTATGGCTTTGTTTTAGCTGATGATACGCCTTTAAGTCTATACTTAGAGGACAAGCATTATGGAAGATGCTGAGTGAGGGAAGGACGGGGCCGAGTTGAGCATTCCTGCAGGCTTCCATACCCTCTTTAATGCTAACCTGTTTTAGCGGGGGAGGAATTGGCATTTCAGGAGAGTCTTGCCGTATGTAGCTGGAAACCATCCAGTAATGCTGAAAATGCCTCTGACCAGTAAAATCCAGAAATTAAGGAACTTCTGAAAACTATTTGTAGTCAGTGCTCTATCAGTTTATTGAAACTGCACTTATTAATGCTAAAACTCTGACCCTCCGAAGTTTCAGTGTAATAATAGCATAAAAAGGGGACAGAAATCTGGAAATAGATTTACATTATCTACATTAGTATAATGTTCACTCACTCAAAAGGAGAATTAAGTTTGGGGGATGTTGAAACTAGAACACAATGTATACTGTGAAACTACACCGCCATCTCTGAAAAGAAATTTTCTGAGCATATTCCATCGCAGTTCAGTTATCATTTCTCTTTTTAATTTTTCTCTCATTTGGATAGAAAGCATCTTAGCTAAACACTGAGATTCTCATTCACTCATGGGCCAAGGGATGAAAGAACTTGAAGTCACATCTGTTTCAAAGATTTGATTGAGGTCAGCTAGTTTATACACTGCTATCGCTGGACCATGACACAGGAAGAAGAAAGATGTCTCAGGAAGGTCAGAAACTGGAGCCTCACATGTGCTCTGTGATAACCAAGTCCTCATGGAGTACTGGCACCTGTCCTCTTAGGCACGTGCAAGTCTCCTGTATCAGGTGTAAGTGCACGTGCATGCATGCATATGTGTGTGTGTGTCTTGTGTGTACATGGTCATGTGCGTATGTACCTGTGTGTATGCAGGTGTGTGTAAGACAGAAGTGCTCTCTATCTCTCTCCACTTTATTTTTTGAGACAAAGTCTCTTCACTGAATATGGAGACCACAGGTGGCTAGTTTCGCTGACAAGGAAACTAGGATCCACTTGTCTCCACCAGCGAGTACTGACGTTGCAAACCCAAGCTGCCTTGTCCAGTTTTTAGAGTTTGTATGCCCTTTTTATGGGTCTGGGGGTGGGGTCCATACTAAGTCCTGTAGAGCAGCACTTTACCTGCTCAGGTATCTTCCCAGGTTCTTTTTCTTTGCCTTAGTTACTGCTTCCCCTTCACTCCCTTTTTTAGAGTGTTTATTCCGAAGCTCTGGCTGACTTGGAACTTAAACACTAAATCATCTCTCCAGCCTCTACGTAATGCTTTTGTAAGGAAATTCCCAGTGATGTAATTTCCCTTCCACCTGCTCCACACACCCAAGGTCTTGACTCTTCAAGGCCTGGAATTCATCATTTGGTAATATTGGCCCTTTTATTATGCACTTTTCCTTAAGGGTACTAGGAGGGCAGGACCATGTCCCTAGTCACCCTTAAGTCATCACAGACTGCCTAAGTGCTACTAATCGAAGTGATCCATTTACCTTGTGCTTGCACGTTTCATTCTGCTCATGCATGCATGCTAATTGATTTTCTCTAGTTAAATAAATATTTTTTATTTAACTATTGTTAATAG
Source organism: Sigmodon hispidus (assembly GCA_004025045.1). NCBI lineage: Eukaryota > Metazoa > Chordata > Mammalia > Rodentia > Cricetidae > Sigmodon > Sigmodon hispidus. Next base: position 41,121 of record PVIH01012220.1, read on the forward strand.
ATAATATTATTTTATTATTTCTAAAATAAATAATGTTAGTAAAATAAATAAAAATAACTTTATCTATTGTGAACAGATGCTAAAAGGTGGGCAGTCTATGACCTACTGATGGGTCAACTCTACAGCACTAAAAAAGAAATGTTAAAGGGGAAGCATTTACAATATTTTGTTTTATCAAATATCTTGGGAAATGTTGCCAGCTCCGGCTTAACAATAAAAGATCCTGGGAGTGGATTTGTCACAGAGCAGGTTCAGTGATTCGGCCTTGGTTCTGGATTATTATTTTCATTAGGTTGCTGCAATTTAAAACCTGAGTTTCTCGTCTTCGTTTATATTTTGCAAAACATACTTTATAAAATTAACAACGGCAAGGATCCCCGCCCCCCCCCATTAACAAGGACTTGATAAAAAAAAATTAAAAAAAAAAGCAACAGTCTTTTGCAACTGTGCCACACTTTATTTCCAAAATACAGACAAAGAAACATTCGAAAACACCGAGTTATACTATAGAAGCGGTCAGAATGCAAGATGGGCTGACCCGGCCTAAAGTGCCACAGTGATTGTCCCCGATCCTGGCCCCACGTTTCTAATTGCAGCGACGCCCGCAGACTTCTTAATGTCCAAGCTTTGTAAGCCCACAGTGTCGCCTGAATGGCTGCCAAAGTAACATGACCGCGCGGCGCCGGGGCGGCCAGGGAGGGCCCAGGCTCGGCCAGTAGGAGGGTAGGATATGGAGAGGCGAAATCACCCCATCCGCATCAGACCACCCGCCCTTTTGAGCAACGGAATGTGGGCAGGCAGAGGCCCCTCGCTCTGGGTTAACCCAGTGCGTGCCAGGGAGGAGATGGGGTGGGTTGGTGTTCCCCAGGCCACCTGGAGCGCGTGGCGGAGACTCAGCACGTTCATCTCCCCTGGCTCTTACTCAGGGCTCTGTTGGGATATTTATTTCTAGAACTTCACTTTTTGATGACCTTAATTCCATTCCTAGAACCACGAATTCTCACATCAAATAATTTAAGAAACCCTTTCATGAACCCGAGGAGCTAGGCTCTCTTACTGGAAAATACAGCTCAGCCAGGCCCACGCTTGTGTTCCTAACACCAGAGAGGCAGAGGCAGGAGGATTGTGATGCTAGCAAGATCATTGAAAAAGGTTCCCATCCAGAAACCTTGGAGATTCAGAGTAAAGTCACTCAGTAAAGTAAATACAGATTGTCCGGAGGATTCCTATCCAAGTGTGCTAAAGGGTGGGTGGTCAGTCTATGGCCTCCTGCTGGGTTCTGCAGCATTAAGAAGATATTGGTTCAAGTGTCAGCGCTCCTCTGTCAGGAGAAATCATTGAAAGACTGACTGAACCCAGGAAATTCATCTCAAAGCAGGCATGGTGGCACACGCCTGTAATCCCAGCAAGCAAGAGGGGGAAGAGGTAGGAAGAATGGGATTAAAGCCGACTTCAGCCACACAGCCGAGTTTGATGCCATCCTGGGCTGCATGCCACTTTGTCTCTCATATATATATGATGTGCAAGAAAAGAATTTGTAACCCGGGAAACAAACAGATGATTGGCTCTTTGTGAGTTGTCTGTTAAATTAAAATTTTCAGACAAGTGCTCGGAGCAATTGGGCAGGAGCAAGGATTCTGACAGTGCAAATTGTAGAACACAGCCAGCGGGGACGCCTTAGGGATTTCCTTCCCAGAATCACGGCGGGGGTGGGGGGAGGATCGTAGTCCTCTTTATATTAAATAGGAGGGATTTCCAGTCTATCTAACCCGCTGCAACGGTTAAGTCCTGCGAAGAGAGTGCAGTACCAAGTAGAAAGCACTAGGCTCAGGTTGGGCATCCCTGAATCCCAGGATAGTATGTTAAGCCCCTAGGAGGAACTCTGTAGGGAGGGAAGGCCAGATGGAAAGACCTCTACCTGAGCTTGCTCTGGAGAAAGCCTCAGATATCACAGACACTGTCAAGAAGAAGAAAAAACAAAAACCCAAAAAATCCCATTCCTTACAACTGGAACTATATTTATGTTAGCCAAGATACAGAACCGACAACCTGGTGCTCATAAAGAAAATATAAGATAAACACACTGTAACTTTATTCAGCAATTAAAAAATAAAGGAATAGACAGATGGACAGAAGCAGAGGGCAGTAGGAGAGTGAAAGAAGCCAGACATAGGGAAAAGGCTGTTTTCATTTGCATGCAAAAGCTGAAAGTTGATGCAATAGATGTAAAAAGTAGAGCTTGGTCTATATAGTGAGTTCCCCGCCAGTCAGAGTCACACAGTGGAACCCCGGTCTTTAAAAAAAAAAAAAAAAAAAAAAAAGTCAAGAGTAGTCAATAGGAAAGCCTGAGAAGGGTGTGGGGGATGGGCAGGTGGCAAGCCCATGGTATGTAGAAGTGTGACTGGGTAAAAGGAGTAATTTCCAACATTTCCCAGCTCAGTAGGCTAACTATTGTTGATGACAACATTATATATTTAAACATAGCTCATGTAGAGGATTATGAATATTCCCAACACAAAGAAGTAATAAACATCTGAGGAAGGATAAATGGCAATAACAATAATTTCCTCATTATACATTACACGCATGTACAAAAATGTGCCCCATAAACATGTGCAATTATTAAACATCAATTAAAAAATAAAAATACCTTTAAAAAAGATTTATCTATTTTATTTTATGTGTGTTTTGTCTGCATGCACGTATGTGACCACTCTTAACTGTCACAACCTACCCGTATGTTGAGGATCTTAACAGGGCTTTCTAGGAACTTGAAGACTCATTCAAGACAAGCCTTTAATCCCAGCACTTGGAAGGCAGAGATAGAAAGATCTACAAAGCAAGTTCCAAGATAGCCCCAGGGCTGTTTGTTATACAGAGAAACCCTCCCTGTCTTGAAAAACAAAATAAGAGAGTAATCTAAGAGTCTAGTTAACAGTAATAAAATTACAGTTCTGAAGTAACAACAAAAGAATTTTATGGTTAGGGGTCACCACAATATGAGGAACTGCATGAAAAGGTCACAGTGTTAGGAAGGTTGGGGACCACTGAGCTAGAGATTAATGAGGAGCAGTCCATCCTGAGCATCCTCTTCCTCTAGGTACCCTTGTTGCCATTTTTCTGGATGCTCCTGTCCCCCCAAAAGGTTTTGTTTTCCCTCTCACCCCTGTTTTTAATTGAGAGCATTTGGAGCTTTGAGTGATCAGAGGAAGAGATTAAATCAGCGGAGAGGAGAGGACATGGGTACCTCTGCATTCTGCTTGCTGTTCACCCTGCAGCGCTGGCTAGGAACGCTTCCATGGCACATGGCCAGGGGCTAATTTTGACATCCCACCCTTCTGGAATCTCACAGGAACAGTTTTCCCTGCACCTCCCTCCCCGCAACATCTTACAATCCATAAACCAGGGGCCTTCCCCTGTTTTGACTTAGAAAAGAATCATCCTCATTGTAATCATTGTCCCTGAGAACAAAAGAGCATATGGATCAAAGCTTTAGGGTCCTCAGCCCCACCACCATCACATGACCACCCAGTTCAAAGGCAGCCACTGTCAACTGAAGCACTGGTCCTATCTGGAGCTTCTGGTCTTTTTAAAGGAGTGCTTGTGGTTACCTAGAAACAACACCCCCACCACATCATCCCATTGTTTGAGGCTGTGTGGCCAGTATTCCTTCTGTGAGACTGTATATAGCCACTTCAAGCTGCATCCCTTGGTGAAAGCATCTTTCTCTCTTCTCTCTCTAAAACGCAGACTATTTGTCTCTCCTGCTCACATACTCCATTTCTGTTTCCCGCTGGAATCTAAGAATCAGCTTGCCTTGCTCATCAGACCCGAAAGTCCTACTGGTGTTTAATTGTAATCACATTTAAATGTATACATTAATCTAGGGAGACATTTTAAAAATGTTAATGCATGGTGCTGGAGAGATGGCTCAGCAGTTAAGAGCACCCTCTGCTCTTCCAGAGGACCCCGGTTCGATTCCCAGCATCCACATGGCAGCTCACAACTGTCTGTAGTTTCAGTTCCAGGCAAATAACTAAATAAATAAAAGTGTTTTAAAAAAAATGTTAATGTATCTTATGTAAAAATGATAAGCAGTATGTTTTCTTTTTTTTTTAAACTTTATTTATTTATTATTTATTTATTTGCCTTGGTGTTTGCCTGGAACTGGAACTACAGACAGTTGTTAGCTGCCATGTGGGTGCTGGGAATCGAACCCGGGTCCTCTGGAAGAGCAGACGGTGCTCTTAACCACTGAGCCATCTCTCCAGCCCCAAGCAGTATGTTTTCATTTCAGTCTTTATATTCTATTCCCAAAGCAGTCTGTGTTTTTGATAAGGCTTTTTTATATTTTCTGTTCCTATTATTAACAGTCATTTCTATTGTGTTTCTTAATTCCTTGCTTTCTATATGTGATAACTACCTTTCTTCCTTTCTTTCTCACTTTCTTTTTTTTTCTTCCTTGTTCTTCTTCTTTCTTCCTTCCTTTTTTCCCCCTTACAGTATTGGCGATGACACCCAGAGTATTGTGCATGCAAAGCACTTGCTTTGCATCTGAGCTATATATACCCTAAGCACCAATAATTTTAATATGATTTAAGTGGGCTTCTAGAGGATTTTGCTGTTGTTGCTGCTGGATTTTTTTTAGAGGAGTTTAGGATGCATTTATAACTGCTTTTATATTTTGAAGAGGGGAAAATTTTGAATGTGATGAGCCAGAGGTCATAGCGGGGACAGAATTCAGAGTAAGTTCATCAAAGCCTCACAGCTACAGCACATTGGTCAAGAACTAAAGAAACTGTTCTTTGAAGTTATAAGAAAGCTGTGGAGCTGGGAGGTCAGCTGTGGTCCTCTAGGCTCTAAGACCACTCTTCTCTCCTTTCAAGTCTCCCATGTTGAAGATTTCTTGAATGTCTCCCACCTCACATCCCCGTGCTTCTGCATCAGGGATATGAGTGCAGGCCAGCCAGCTCTTATCACCATGAAATTCCCTCTACAACAGCCCCCTCTGCCCTTTTCTCCCCAACCCCTCCTCCCCTTTCCTCTCAGTTTCTGATGCTGGAGAGTAAAGCCCAGAGTTGGCGCAAGTCAAACACACGCTCTGCCACGGAGCCACACCCCAATCCTTATTCATATATTTATTTTATTTCTGGTCCAAACTGAGATGGAGAATTGCTGATGATTATTTTGTATAATTACCATTTCAGTCAGAGATCACCCTTTTGATGTGTGCATCGGTATACAAAAGAAAACAGGCTTTAACAATATAGTGACTACACACTGGCAGCAGAGTCAGGCACTGTGCTCCAGGGTGAACATCCCATTAAAGCCTCTCCGCAGTCCTGTGATGAAAGTACTATATGACCACTCCTATTTTACAAATGGGAAAACTGAGACTCAGAGAGGAGATGTGAATTGCCCAAAGCTACACAGCTACAAGACTCCCATCTGAACCCATGCTTGTGGGCTCCTATTACGTACGTTGCTACTTAGATTTTCCTATAATATTTTATGGCTGTGGGAAGGGGGAATGCCAAAAATTTTGTCTCAGCAATTCTGAAATAATCTTTCTTAAATGTTTTTGTGTGGCACCTATAGAAACTAGCTCCTTTAATTGTGCCTGTGGTAACTAGGTCATTGGGTACCATATTAGCCAGCTCCATCTCACCAACAGCATCTTCAGAAGACACCACATTTCCCATGACACCATAGTTTGCTTGGGCCACCGCAAATGTCTGTATCTGCAGAGATGCTAGAATGGACCATTCCTGTCAAACATGGCATCCTACAAAGGCTAATGTCAGTGCTTGTCAACACTTGACAAGGCATGGCTGAAGTTTTCTCGAGGCTGCAATTCTGAGGCTATTCCTACTCAATTTTTCTTCCTTCTCTCCTCAGTCTAACCGCTGTCCTTAGGCACTACACATCTCCACATGGTTAAGGCTCAGTTTCCAATGCATCCTTGACTAAACTGTGAGGAAAAGGAAAGTCCAAGGCAGGCAGCATCTACTTTAAGCTTAGTGAAGTTAAAAATTGCACAAATCACCAGCAAAAGGTTAGTCACTTGTTAACTCCTGTGTATGAGGAAGGCTATAAACAGGGACACCAGGGACTGGTGCTTTATCACAATGAGCAATGGAGAAATCAGAGGTAACTTCCTTTTCTGCCCATCTTACACGAACAAAACAGGTTCTCTGTCACTGAAACAAGCCCCATTCAAACCAAAACAGGCCCTATCTCAGCCGGAGGGAGGATAGGGTCTCACTATGTAGCTCCGACTGTCCCAGAACTCACTCTGCAGACCAGGCTGCCTCTGCCTCCTGAGTTCTGAAACTAAATATGTGCACCCAACTACTCCAGAGGCTGATTTCTAATACTGAAGACTACACTGGGTACCAGAAAGCCTAACAGCATCTGCTTTCCCTTCTACCTCTGCCTTAAAGATGCACTTAATACTGCCTACATCCACATACTTCTTAAGCTACAGCCACACATTTTGCTACGTTTCAGGTTCAATTTTATATATCTCAAAGTATTTCTTAATGTTCTTTAGGATCCACAGACTATTTTGGAAGTATGTGTTTACTTTTTTAAATATTTGGAAATCTTACTGTAGTTGACTCCTAGCTTAATTCTTTTCTCATTAGAGAAGATTTTTGCATTAAACTGTTTAAGATGGGTTACAGACTGGAGAGATGGCTCAAAGACTAAGAGCATAGGCTGCTCTTCCAGAGGTCCTGAGTTCGATTCCCAGAAACCACATGGTGGCTCACACATCATCTAAAATGAGATCTGGCACCCTTTTCTGGTGTGCAGGTAGAACACTATAACAAAATAAATAAATAAATCTTTAAAAAATGGGTTGCAATTTGTTTTGCTCTAAATATGATCTATATGGGTTGATCAGAAAAGAATATGTAGTCTGTTTTTATTAGACAGCTCTCCATATGTGTCCATCACACCTGTTTTGTAGTAGTGCTGTTCAAGTCTTTTATATCTTTACTGACTTTTCCCTGTCCTTTTTTGGGGAGATGTGTGTGGGTGCTCACTCTGTATCACAGGCTGGTATCATACTTACAATTCTCCTGCCTCTGCTTCCTAAATGTTAGGATTACAGATGTGTGCTTCTGTGTCTGGCTTCTGATTTTGTCTTCTTTTTTTCTTTTTAAAATGATTTCATTGCATATGCATTGGTGTTTTTCCTGCATGCATGCCTGTGTGAGGATATGGGATCCCCAGAACTGAAGTTACAGACAGTTGTGAGTTGACATGTGGATGCTGGAAATTGAATTTGGATTCTCTGGGATAGCAGCAAGTGTTCTTAACCATGGAGCCATCTCTCCAGCCCCTTCATTTTGTCTTGTTGTTCAATTACCAAGAGAGAAATATTGGAGTTCTCAGATATAATTATTTTTATATATTTCCCCTTAAACTTTATTTTAATTAATTATATTATAATTAAGTTATTTAAATTTTATTATTATTAAATTTTTATTTTATGTGAATTGGTGTTTCGCTTGCATGTATAACTGTGTAATGGTGTCAGATCTTGGAATTACAGACAGTTGTTAGCTGCCATGTGGATGCTGAGAATCGAACTCAGGTCCTCCGGAAGAACAGTCAGTGCTCTTAACTGCTGAGCCATCTCTCCAGCCCCTTAATTATTTATTTTTGTGTGTGCATATTTGCATGTGTTCTTGTGCTGGCATGTGGAAGTCAGAGAACAACTTGAGAAAGTTAATTTTCTCCCAATGTCATGTGGACCTCAGGGACTGAACTCAGATATTTAGACTTGGAGACAAATGCCTTTACCCACTCAGCCATCTGACTGGCCTCTCCTCCTGGTTTTTACTTTTTGTACTTTGTAACTATTGCTATATCCATTCATATTTCGGATCACTATTTGTTGGGAGCCAAAGCCAACTTATTTTTTAACCTCCTATAGCTAGCCAGCAGCTATTTACCAGAAGGCTACTTTCCCTATTGTTTGTAGCTTAACCCTGACTCCTGACAGTCTGGCCTGACCGTCTTAGCTCAGCAGGTGACATCCTCCAGCCTTCTCCTGCAGCTCCCCCAGTCCAGCAAAAAAGGGGAAGCTTCTAGAGTTGTATGCTGTTGTTCAGGTGTTTCAATTATTATCTGATCAGCCCTTTAATTTGTATACAGACAGTGCCTACGTAGCTCATTCAATTCCCCTCCTAGAGACAGTTCCGTATATAAAACCCTCTACAGATGCTGCTCCCCTCTTCCTACAACTTCAATGTTTGATTTCCTCTAGATGCCACCCCTTTTTGTGGGACATCTTCGAGCCCACTCTGATCTGCCTGGGCCACTAGCCAAGGGGAATGCTCTTACAGATGCAGCTACCCACCTTACCTTTCCAGTAATGCAGGGATCCCTCCCTCAGGCTATTAGAGCACATTTGCATCATTTAAATTCCCAAACATTACGCTTACTCTTTAAACTTACTAGAGAACAGGCAAGAGACATAGTTAAACAGTGTCCTTCCTGTGTCACCTCTTTGCCTGTTCCACATTTGGGGATAAATCCCCGAGGCCTAGTTCCTAATGAGATTTGGCAAATGGATGTTACACATATATTAGAATTTGGTAAGCTCAAGTATATTCATGTTACTGTTGATACGTTCAGTGGATTTATTTTTGCCTCTCTTCAGGCAGAGGAAGCTTCTAAAAATGTTATTGCACATGTTCTTAATTGTCTTTCCATAATGGGCTGCCCCAAAATTATTAAAACTGATAATGGTCCAGGATATACAGGAAAAAATTTTCAACATTTTTGCAACCAGCTCCAGGTAAAGCATGTTACAGGTATTCCTTACAACACACAGGGTCAGGGCATTGTGGAATGAGCCCATCAGACTCTTAAGGTTACTCTCCACAAACTCAAAAAGGGGGATTTCTACCCCCACCAAAGGATGCCCCAGGAATATTCTCAGTCATGCGCTGTTTGTTCTTAACTTCCTTACCTTGGACAAGGATGGAAGATCAGCAGCTGATAGACTCTGGCATCTTATATTTATGGTTGTGAGCCTAGCCTTTAATGGCTGAGCCATCTCTCCAGCCCGACTCTGGCATCTTAATACTCAAAAAGGACATGCAATGGTCATGTGGAAAGACCCACTGACATTTCAATGTTAAGGGTCTGACCCAGTATTGATATGGGGTTGAGGTTCAGCTTGTGTCTATGACACCCAAGAAGAGGCACCCAGATGGCTGCCAGAACGCCTGTTAAAATAAGTGAATATCAATCATGATAACCCTAAACCCAGGGAATGAATTCCTCCCTGAGAACTATTTTTCCTTCCCTTACAGATGACGACAACAACAAATGCTTGGAGAGGACTCTTCTGGACACTCTGGACCTGGACCCTGTGGACCCTTCCCCCATCATGCCAGGATCGAGGACCATCAGCCAGCTCCCCGTTCGAGTGGTGTTTCTTCTTAATGGAGAATTACACTTGAAAGACTCTGAGTTCTGGGGCTAAACCTAGGCATTCAGCTCAGGTATCCGGCCAAGTGCTAACCCTCCCCCCCTTTTTCTGTTTGTGGGAGCAAGTCTGGAAAAACTTGCCTGAGACTTGTCCAGGCTTGCCCGGACATGCCCAAGGTCCCCCGTCTTCCCCCCTCACACAAGCACAAGCCTTCGAGCAGATAGTAAAAGGGTTGCTAAGAAACCATCAGATAACCAGAAGTACGTGACCGGGACCACATACCACAAGAAGCCTGTAATCAGGGTTAAAGCTCAGGAAGCCCCTCTCCCAGCAAGCGACCGTTTCCTCCCGCCGTTCCTTCCCGCCGTTCCTTCCCGCCGTTCCTTCCCGCCACTGGGCCTTCATCCAATAAGTAAAAGTTGTTGTTTAAATGAACAAATGATTTCCTTGTTTTCCCTATAATCACGCCTTTTGCTTCTGTAAGTCTGCTTCCCGCTCTCCCCTATGCTATAAAAAGCCCCCTGAACAAAGCCTCGGGTGCGCCAGTCAGCTCTCCGAGTTGCTGCCGCCCGAGGATATCTTCATAACCTGAATAAAACCCTCTTGCAATTTGCATCTGAACTGTGTGGCTCGGCTCAGTCTTTGGGACTCAGGGTCTCCTTCTGAGGAAAGTCCTCATTTGAGGATCTTTCACACTAATCAGGTCAAGAG
>PVIH01012220.1:51382-64960 GCA_004025045.1 Sigmodon hispidus
AAAAAAAAAAAAAAAAAAAAAAAAAAAAAAAAAAAAAAAGAGTTTTGGACATCTCTTGGCTACTGTTGATTGCCCTCCTGTTGGATGCCAGAAACCCATATTGTTGAATTTTGCTGATTTTCAGGCCTAGCCTGGGAGAACGGCTCCTGTACTTTGCTTTTTGTTTGATCAGACTCAATCCTTTTGTAAAGATAATTGGATTGAGGAGAGTGTGGGATGCCCCTACTCCTCCTGCAATATTCATGATGCCCACCTTCCTGCCAGAGGCTAAATAATCGGCCATGATGCTTGGAGCAGACATAAATTCTACCGCTCTGCATCTGGGTTTACGTTGGTCATCTGGGATCCTTGGAATCCACACTGGACCAGCCCCGTTAAAGGAGCCATGTATGTAACCAGGCATGCTAAGTGGCCCAGTAGTAAAATTTATATCTGGCGTTCCCTTGTGCAGGTTCAGTCCTCAGTCCATATTAACATATTGCAGAAGGAGGAAGAATTAACATCACAATTATCCTTTTCAGTCCATGTAGGGAGCTGCGTTGTACCACGCCCTAAAGGTGGCGCTGGTTTCTGCCTTCCACCTTTCTCGATGGTGAGTGCTCTCAGGAGTAAACAACTCCTTATTGGCTGTAGGCGAGGATGGTGGCTTGCTTCCAGCGCCTCAGGACCTATGGGCAATGTCTACGTGGCTTACCAGGATTGGAAGCCCAGAGGGTATTTAGCCACGAGCGGACACCCCCCACCCCAGGGTCGTTCGTCGTTCGTCGTTCGTCATACGTCTGAGAGTGAGAGTGAGTGAGTGAGTGAGAGACAAGAAGATAATTAAAGGCCCGAATAAACTGCAAAGAGAAGGATCCGGTGTTGCATCTTCCTTGCTGGCGAGGTGGCACGCGACAAGCCCATCCTTTTTCCTGGCTTCCACTTCTTAGAGAGGGCCTAATGTTTTCCAATATTACTGGTGTTAGGAATGTATCTGCTTGTTTTCTCTGTGCTGCGTTGGGACGCTCTCCTCTAACAGCGGTGCCCCTCCCTAGGCCCTTCAATTCCTCCCTAGTGAATAGTCATCCGGGGTTTTCTCCCATCCCTGATGTCTCTTTATTTCTTGCTCCAGGTCATTCTCAGTTTTTATTTTGCTTTTCTTTCTTTTTTTTTTTTTAAACTTTATTTATTTATTTGCCTTGGTGTTTTGCCTGGAACTGGAACTACAGACAGTTGTTAGCTGCCATGTGGGTGCTGGGAATTGAACCCCGGTCCTCTGGAAGAGCAGACAGTGCTCTTAACTGCTGAGCCATCTCTCCAGCCCCTTATTTTGCTTTTCAAATGCTTCCTCCTTACTGTGTAATGTGACTAGTCCACCCACTAAATATTTTGCTCCTGCAGGATTTTTCTTTTGGTGTAATGGTACTCTCTATAAACATTTGACTGTTCCCATTTCCCGAGATTTACTTTGCCTGCCTGTCACCCTGGTGCCACAGTTAACACTTCACACCCCTGCTGAGTTTTTAGGATGGGATAGCCAGCTGCTATCACCAATACGGTCTAAGAGAGCAGTCTTTTTGCCACTTCTGGCTGGCATTTCACTAGCCTCCTCCCTGATGGCTGCTGGCTTAGCTGGAGGTAGCTTAGGCCATTCCTTCGTAGCTACAGCTCACTTGTCTCAGCAGTTACAGTCAGCTATAGAAGCCTCTGCAGAATCCTTATCCTCCCTTCAGAGACAGGTAACTTCAGTTGCTCAGGTAGCCCTTCAGAACCGCCGAGCTCTTGATCTGTTAACAGCAGAGAAAGGTGGAACTTGTTTGTTTTTGAGAGAGGGATGGGGCTGGAGAGATGGCTCAGAGGTTAAGAGCACTGACTGCTCTTCCGGAGGTCCTGAGTTCAATTCCCAGCAACCACATGGTGGCTTACAACCATTATAATGACATCTGGTATCCTCTTCTGTATACTGTATACATAATAAATAAATAAAAATTTTTTTTAAAAAAAGGGCTAGAGAGAGAGGAATGTTATTACTATGTTAATGAATCTGGAATGGTAGAAACTCAAGTGGATAAGCTTCAGAAACTTAGCCTTGATCTGCATAAACAGAGATTTTCTGTAGCTGCAGAAGATTGGTGGAAATCATCTGCATATACTCTGTTAATGCCTTTTGTAGGACCTTTAATTAGCATTTTGCCTTTTTTAACACTAGGATCTCTGATTTTTGGCAAGCTCACATGCTTTATAAAGCAACGAATTGACTCTTTGGCTTCCAAACCTTTAAGAATTTATTACCATAGCCTAGATCTTGCAGAGCGAGGGTGTGGAGAACCCTCAGGCGATGAGATTCCTCTGGGAACTGCATAGTATTCAGAGCTATGCAGGTTTGCCTGCAAGCAAGCTTGGGCACCATTTGAGGGTGCGAGGCAAAGCACTGCAAGGAGAGGACCATGTATTCTGTCTCTGAATCTCCTGAGGAACAAGCCTGATTGCATAGTGGTTCATGCCCAAATGTATTAATATTAATAACCTTGCCCCTCTCCTCCTAAAAAGGACATCTGCCATGTGGAAAGGAAGTTTCTTTCGCCAAGCCGTAGAAGGTTCCTTCTGCTGAGCTGGAAAAAAGCTTAGAAGATCAGGTCTCTGTTCCCTCCCTCTTGGTTAACACTCACTCATATGATAAGTCATATGATAACTGATTCACCTCAAAAAATAATTGTAAGGGAGGAAATGTTGGGAGCCAAAGCCAACTTATTTTTTACCTCCTATAGCTAGCCAGCAGCTATTTACCAGAAGGCTACTTTCCCTATTGTTTGTAGCTTAGCCCTGACTCCTGACAGTCTGGCCTGACCGTCTTAGCCCAGCAGGTGACATCCTCCAGCCTTCTCCTGCAGCTCCCCCAGCCCAGCAGGTGACACCCTTTAGATCCTCAACAGATAACAGATAGATTTCCATACTCTCCCTCAAAGGCTTGCCACATTCTTTTGTATTTCCCACCCCCTTCCTCCCAGGTGCCTGCATGGCAAAGATTCTGTATAAATATTACTTGTCACAATAAAGCTTGAGAGGACTTGAACAGAGAGATTTATCTTGTCCTTCCGTTCTTTGTGTTCCTGCCTTCCATTTGATTCCTTCCCAGGTCTAGGTCCACGCTGAATACCCTGCTGGCCGGGGCAACTATTTTCTGAATTAACTATCCTGACCCCTGTTTTTCAAACAGGATTTCTTTGTGTAGTTTTGGCTGTCTATGAACTCACTCTGTAGACCAGGTTGGCCTTGAATTCATAGAGATTCAGCTGCCTCTACCTTCTGAGAGCTGAGATAAAAGGCATGCATCATCACTGCCTGGCATGAATTAACACACCCATCATATAATGCTTTACTTTATCCCCTTTCTTTATTTTAGAGTTTGTTGGATTTTAGCGGAACATTTGTGATAGGTAGAAAAATGGCTGTCCAAAGATATCATCATCTCAATTCTCAGAACTTGTAAATTAGATTGAAATGGAGAATTAAGCTTGCAGGTGAATTAAGGTTATTAAACAGCGACCTTGAATGATCCCAATGGAACTGTATAATAATTATTATTATTTGCTAGGCAGTGGTGGTGCATACCTGTAATCTCAGCACTTGAGAGGCAGACAGGCAGATCTTTGTGAGTTCAAGGCCAGTTTGGCCTACAAAGCAAGTTCTAGAATAGCCAGAGCTGCTACACAGAGAAACCCTGTCTTGACAAACATACATACATATATATGTATATATATAATTTATTTATTTTGTTTAGACAGGTCTTACTATGTAGACTTGTTGGACTTGGAGCTGATTCCTAGACCAGGCTACCCTTGAACTTATAGAGATCTACCTGCCTTTGCCTCCCAAGTGCTGGGACTAAAGATGTGTACCACCATTTGGTTTTGTTGTTGTTTGTTTGTTTTGTTTTGTTTTGTAAAAGAGAGAGGCAGGCAAGAAAGTGAAATTTCAATATCTATATATAGATATAAATGGAATCAGTGAATGAGATGGTTGCCAGCTTCAAAGATGAAAGAAGGCAGTAGGCAAGGAGTGTGGGCAACTTCTGACAGCTGGAAAGGACAGTGAACCTGATCCCTCATCCTCAAAAGCTTCATTGCTTATTGCATTTGCAGCTGGCTGACTGCCCTTCCATGGTGACCTTTTCAGGAACTCTGTTTAGCCTTGAGCTTTGTTCTAAATATTAAAATGGGAAGTTTATCCCCAGAATTTTCTTTCAGTCAACAGAATATAAAAGATTAAAACACATCTTCCAGGTGATAATTATGCTTAAGCAATGAGAAATGATAGTTAGCATTTTATGAATATAATAATATTCTTGTAAAAATTTACACTCTGGATTAAAAATATAAGGCATGACGGTCAGCATACCAAGACACTGTGACTAGCTATATATTTGAGACAGAATCTCACCATGTTGACTGCCTGGAACTGGCCTGGAACTCAAAGGGCTCCGTCAACCTCTGACTCCTGAGTGGCAAATAATTTTGAAAGCAGAACCAGATGGTTTTATGCCTATGGTAACTTCTCTTTCTCCTGTAGACAGAGCTACTAATGCTTTCCTCTTTGATACCTTCTGACCTCAGCACTGACAGGAAATGCTAGTACACCCTGGATGGTGCCCCCACAGAAAAACATTCATATTTCTCAGAACCATTCTCCTCGTTAGTATAGAGATTTTGGCCCAGTCCTCTCCCAGCTGCAGGCTTGTCTTTAAAGTGTATCTTCCAAACCTTTCCAGATGTCCTAGACACAGAGGTTATCTCTCTTTCCCTGGACATTTCAGTTGCCTTTCTCCAACTCTTTGAAGTCCATCATCTTTTTTTGGGTTTTATTATGTACAACATGTTATACTTGTTGATAGTCATGTTATTACATCTGTGGAGACTACATGTATAATTCTACAAGATGATGAATGTGCTTTAAAGCTCCAGACTTAACTCAACCCGATCTCCATACAACCCTTGAGAAACACTGGAACTTAGCCAGTGTCATTCAAAAGACAAGTGGGAGGATCTGATCCCTCCCAGGCCACCCCAAGCAGCTGGCTCCTGTCCCTCTGCTTTGTCCTTGGGTCTCTTGGCACAGCTCATCTCAGAGAGAAAGGAAGCAGGGATACTGGCTGCCTATTTGCTTGGACACACAGAGTATGGCCCTTTCCTCTTTCTTAGAAAGAAATTTGACAGACCATCAGAGGGGATTTCACAGAGCTGAAAGCATGATTCTAGCCATTTACACATTTATTCCCATTGCTTCTTTCTGGCAATGCATGCTCTTTGCTTCTCTTTTTAGATAACTAATATGTTGGGTCATACTTCTGGAGAATGGTCTCCAGATACCTTGAGTTTACTTTCCTTGACCAGGATGAGTTTTATCTAAGAATCAGTGTTACTCTTCAACATGTGACCATTTAAACCTACCTGAAAACTGTGTTCAGTCTGGATGCTTTGACAATTGTGAGTACAAGAAATATACAAAATGGGTATAAAATAGTTTCTATTCCCCAGATACAGATCAAAAAGGAAAAGTCAGGAATTTGTTGCACTGACTAATATTCTTAAAAGGGGAGAGTAAAAAATAGGTCAATAGAAATTTCCTGGGGGAGGTGGTGTAAGGATGGGCCTTGCATTGGTGTCCAGCTCAGGCTAGTAATGAAAATTAATAGAAGATAACTGAGCATGGTGGGGCATGCCTTTAATCCCAGTTATTTGGTAACTGAGTCAGGAAGATCACTGGGTTCATGTGGTTGTAGAGCATGACCCTGTTTCAAACTAAAATTTATAAACAAGTTTAGGGGTTCAGCAAGATGCCTCAGTTGGTTTAGGAGCCACTTGTCAAGGCTGACACCCTGTGCTCAATCCCCAGGACCTACATCACGGAAGGTGAAAACTAACTCTGGCAGGCAAATTGTCCCCAGACTGCCACATATGTACACCCACACATGAACACCCAAGAACACACACACTCACACACCAGAAGCCCAGCTTGGAATATAACTCAGTGGTTAAGTGCTTGCCTAGAATACACAAAACCCTGGGCTCAATTCCCAGTTACACACACACACACACACACACACACACACACACTAATAAGGATGATGAATTAGAATGAGAAAGAACTCTAGAAAACACACCTAATCCAAAGAGAGGCAGCAGGCAGTCATCCAATTGTTACCATGTGGGAAGACAGGCCCAATGTTGGCAGATCTGCTTTTGTTTCCAGAAAACCAGAACTTTAGGAGACTTTATATTAAGTTATTTCGTCTTAAAATATTGACAGCTAATCCAAATTGGAGAAAAGAGGGAAGGAAGGAGAGAAGAAAACAGGGCTGGAGAGAAAGAAGCAAGGAATGAGAGATGGAGAGAGAGCGAGAGCCCTATGAAGTTCAGGCAGGACAATGCACAGCCCTGTAGCTGCCTGTTAGGAGCTCTTGCTTTATACAAAATCTTCAGTTTCTCATCCCAACAATTCAAATTGTTTAAGAACTTAAGTTGGTCATGGTGGAGCACCCATAAACCCAGAACTCAGATGTCTAAGGCATCCTGGTCTTGAGGAAATGATAGTCAGCCTCTCTCTCTCTCTCTCTCTCTCTCACATACACACACACACACACACACACATACACACGCCACACACAAACGCGGATATGGGAGGGGCTTACATAAATGTGTATTTAGAAATAGATAAATAACAAAAGCAGAATTTTCATTGTTTTATAATTATCTAAGTCCAGCTAGTTGTTTTTTTAATAAAAGATGAACATCACATCATATTAAAAATGAAAAAATAAATTTAATTACACGAGATAAGAGCACAAACGACTGAGATGTCTACATTTTATCTGACTTTTAAAAGAGTGATTATGTGTAAAGACTTGGGGATTTTTGTTTATATTTGATGATCTAGAAAGCACCGAACGTCTGAAATTCACTTCTGATTTTAGGTAGTTAATGAACTTTCAGGACAGTCTGTTCAAAATTCAGTTAAAAAAAAGTAATAATGCCAAAGGAACTGTAAAGCAATTGTCCTGATAATCCATTCTTGGATTTAGTTTTTTCCTACAAGGTTTCAATCCACATAGAAAGTGTGATGCTGTCACATCCCGAGTTCATAAAATCCAGAAAACAGGCTGGAGAGAAAAACTAGTCATCTTGTCAGCTGAATAGGCAAGACTTTGAACAATTCAGCCTAGCTCTTAGTCACAGTTACATTTTAATAATAATGTGTTAAAATAGACATTGTATCCCGCTTCATAGGGGAGATTGACATCTCTTTAGTTACTCCAGTCCCCCTGGTCTCAGTTTCTCTCCCTAATCTACAGTTTTCGCAAACTTAATATAAACCTATCTATCTCCACTATTTCTTCTGCTCTTAAATCAGAATTGAAATGCTTCACTCCTCTGTTGTTTCAGATTCTTCCCACCCTGACTCCTGCCCCTCTCCACCCAGATTCCCACCGTCTAAGACGCCCGGAGCCTCCCTGCCACGGCTGCGCTGCCCTCTGCTCCGCAGCATCTTCTCCTGTTGCCCCAGCCAGGCCGCAGCCTCAGCCATTCCAAAAATTGACAAAGAAGTTGCAGAGGGAGTGCCACTTCTCAGTGCAGTAGGTCTCTGTGAGCTCGGCATTTTGGTCCAGCCCGTCCTCCGGCTGGAGCCCAGCCACTGCAGGAGGTTCCGGGACTCGTTCCCAGCCCGCCTTCCTCCCGCCCGCGCTGGTCTTCGCCCTCGAGGGCTTTTCCTGGGGCGGCGAGCTCGGGGACCGCACCAGCTGTCGCGGCGGAGCCCGGCTCCGCGCCTTGTGTATGGGCTGCTCCGCAGGCTGTGCGTACAGGGTGGGGCGGGCTGGCGGGTGCAGCTGGGCGCCGGCTTTCTTGCGGGCGCACAGGCGAGGTGGCAGTGGCTTGGGGTCCAGGCAGGGATGCGGCTTCCTCCGCAGCGCGCCCAGCAGCCGCCTCCAGTAGTGAGAGCGCCGGATGCCGGAGGCCGCGCAGCGCTCCGGATGCCCGCGGTAGACGCAGTGCAGGCGATCCCCGCCCGGGGCCTGGCAGCGCAGGGCCAGCTCGCCGCCCGCCTGCGTCCCAGGGGCGGGCACCAGGAGCTGCCAGCTGCACGCGTGCTGCTCTGAGCTCACGAAGCGACCCGAGGAACCGCCCGTGGGGCCCGAGGCCGGGGCAGCTTCCCTAGCCGCCCCCTTTTCCTTCCCGGCGGCCGCGAGGAGGCAGCATCCCAGCAGTAGCAGCAGCCTCAGCGATGAGAGCGACGGACGCGGCCTCGGAGTACTCCTGCCTGCGGTGGCCATCCCACTCTTCTGGGGTCCCTGGGCCTTCAGTGCAGGTAGCATGTAGCGAGGGGCATCATCGGATCTGCGGGTGAAGGTTCCGGATGAGTCCCACACAGCCCTCTACCTGGGCACAGGAACCTGCCAACTCCCCTGACCGGACTTTCTGGAAACTAATGTTCTCAGTTAGATGCAAGGAGCCCCTCTAAAGTGTTGTCCTAGGGGGACAACTTACTGTTTAAGGAATAGTTTTTGGAACATTCATTGAGACAGAAAAACGACGTTTAACAATCACCCGCCACCATCCACCAACCTGTCTACAAAATTATTTCAGGTTAATTGTAGGATGCATGCACTTTTTAGCTTACCGAATTCTGGAGGAGGTAGAGGGGCCCTTATTAGAGTAGAGTGAATGGCTGCATAAGGGATTAGTCTGTTTTAAAGGACTCTCTGTGAATGAACCTGTTATCAGGGGGACAGAAGGGCCTCCTTCTCTATGCCCCTCCCAGACTTCTCTCACACAGGATTTCCCACACTACTAATGCACACAGAAGATACACCCTTATGGAGATCCACATGCCACAAAAATATGATACAAGCAGCCATGTGATATGAAACATAAATGTTGTATTTTGCTTCCATTACTGAAAACAAGGCAAATATTAACAAATCTTTTTTTAAAAAAGTTTACACATTTTAAAAGTTAAACAAGAAGACCTATGTTTTAAGATGAAGAAGATAAAATGAAACAAAAATATTCGGAACCAGATATTATTTGACTATTTGCACAGTCGCCTTTCTCTTTTTGTGTTACAAGTATTTTGTGTTCTCTTCTCTCTCTGTACTTTGTGGGTCCCAGGGATCCAACTCAGTTTGTGAGGCCCAGTGCCAAGCGCCTTCACCTACTGAGTTATCTTGAAGGCCTCATTAGTTTTGATTTTTTCATATCACACAGTTCTATATTTTCATCAGTACACCCAGAGGTGAGTATTTTGGTTCTTAATTATTCGGTGTGTGTGTGTGTGATAAATTAATTCTAAATGTCTTTCAAAACTTACAGGTTCTAAACAGAACTATTTTCTTTGTAGTCAGAAAGTAATACAAACTCGATGGGGAGATGTGGAGAAGAGAGAATGACCTGATGTGGTGGGAGGGGGAAGGGACCTTGAATAAGGATATAAAAGGATAGAAAATGTGACTTCTTTATTCATAAGAAGAAAATCAAAGAAAAAAAAGAAAAAAGAAAGTAATACAAACTCAAATGAGATATTTAAGTATTAACCTGTTTAAGGATGCTTCCATAAAGGAGGAAGACTTTGGGGATGGCTAGTTTTACTGTGCAATTTCTTTTTAATTTACAAGTTTTTATGATAAAGTTTATAAAAAGAAAAAGGTTACTTTTTTCTTCTTCTGTGTGTGCTCAAATGCTGCAACACACTTGTGTTGGCAGAAGACAAGTTTCAGAGTCTATTCTCTCCTCCCCGTTTGGGTCTCAAGGACTGAGGATCCAACTCTGATGATCAGGCTTGGCATCAAGTCCTTTACTTGTTGAACTATTTCATGAACCTCCTCCCTTTGAAATAGGGCCTCATGTACCCAAGGCTGGCCTGGAGTTCACTGTAGATCTGACTGGACCTTGCATTTTAAGCAAAGCTATTTTAAGCTTTGGGATTTTATATTTACCCCCTTTTGCCCCATAATATATGATTTTTACTTTGTAATTTTAAGAATTTTATTGTCAAGGGGTAGGTGAGATTTATGTTAAGGTAGAAAGAGAAGACTGCCACCACAAAGTTGTCCTGTGGTCTCCATTCAGGCCCAGTGACACAGGCATCTCCTCCACAACTCTAGTAATAGAAGGAAGTGTTTTGGTTTAGTTTGTTAAAGCATTTATTCCTCCAGGTCATGTTGCTCACTGGTAGAGGACCTGCTTAGTGTGCCCAAGGCCCTTGCTCACTTAACCTCTCAGTACTGAAAAATATTTCCTATTCTAGTTTTGTATTAACTTTTGTACTAGTTAAATTGTTTAATAAAAACAAATTGGTACCTACAGCAGTAAGAAACACTAGTAACATTAAAACAGGAATGCTAACAAAACTTTTGCAATTATCAGTAGATAATTAATACATTTTACAGATGGAAATCATTTCTAAATTTCTTTCTCAGGAAAGATATTCTCATAGCACTAAAAGTAGTCACAGACTTATTTTTTTCTGACAATGCATGACATTGAAATAGGGCCCCCCCCCCCCCTGCTAAAGAGTGACCTCTTGTGGCATTCTGGTCTAGTTACATTACATCAACTACATAATGTAGTTACATTACATTAATCCCAGCACAGGGAAAGCCTGGCAGTGGTGATTTATGCCCTTAATCTTGTAACTCCAGAGACAGAACTTTCGGTGTTTCTGTGAGTTCAAGGCTGAATACCAAATAGAATAGCTCCCGCCTTTAATTCTAACCTAGATGAAATACAGCTAGCAAAAAAGATATTAAAAGGGCATAGGAGGGCTGGAGGGATAGCTCAGCCATTAAAGGCTTGGCTCACAACCATAAAAGGGCATAGGAAACCAGCATTAAAAAAAAAAAAAAAAAGACCAAAAACAAGGCTAAAAGAGTTAAAAGATAACTAAATAAGATTCGATTGTGGCATTTCCTCTCTCTGATATTTCAAGTTTTGTTAAATATGTAACATATCACCACAGTATACTCACACAGACACAAAATAGTAAAAATAAAAAAAATAATGTGTCTCCATTGAACAATAACTCTCCATTCTTCTCTTTCCCCATCCCATGACAACCACAATTCTATTTTCTGTCTCTATGAATGTAGCCATCTAATATAAAATAGAATCATATAGTATTTATTCTTTTCGGACAGGCTTACTCCATTTAACATGATATCCTCCAGATTCAGTTATATTGTAGCAAGTTTCTAGTTTCCTTTCATTTTCAAGGCTAAATAATATACCATTATAGCTATATGCCACATTTTTTCAGCTATTATCAATAATGCTACTATGACACTGGCCTGCAAATCTGTGATCAAATTTCTGCTTTTAATTATAAAGTCCTATTTATAATTTTTTGAGGTCAGCCATATTGCTTCCTACAGTGGATGCATCATGTGCCATTCCCATTAAAAGGGCACACGTCTCATTTTCTATATCTTCGCCAACACTTATTGCTTTCATATCCATTGTGTGGGAATTAGTATTTTATTGTGGTTTTGACTAGCATTTCTGCATTTCTCTAACAATTCTTGAGTAAGTCCTTTGCTCATATTTTAATCATTTTGTTGATGTTGCTGAGAAGTTGGGGGGATTTTTATAGTCTGTATGATCATTTTATAAGGTATGTGATTTGGAAATATTCTCTTGCACTCTGGAATGGAATGTTTTCACTGTTAGTAAGTTCGAGGCAAACACCATTTCCAAATATGACAGAAGTAGAAAACATGAAGTACATATCTTAACATTGTTTTTTAAAGAATAATTTATTTGAATGAGTATTTTTGCCTGCATGTATTTATGTGCACTATATGTACCTGGTACCCTTGGAGGCCACAGAGGGTGTGAAATCTGAAGTTGGACTTACAGATAGTTGTGAGTTGCCCAGTGTGGATATTGGGAACTAAACTTTGATTCTGAGCAAGAGTAGAAAGTGCTCTTAACCACTGGGCAATCTCTCTGGCTCCTAATGTTGCTTTAAAATTTATTCATTTCTATTTTATGTGTATGTGCTGGCTAGTTTTATGTTGACTTGACACAAACTATAGTCATCTGAGAAATAATCTTGATTGAGAAAATGTCTCCATAAGATCAGGCTGTAGGCAAGTTTATGGAACATTTTCTTAAGTGATTTCTGGGGGAGGGCCCAGCCCACTGTGGGTAGTGGCACCCCTAGGCTGATAGTCCTGGGTTTCTCTAAGAAAGCAGGATAAGCGAGCTCAGCGGACACTTGAGGCCTGGCAGCGCTTTGCGGCCACCCGGGGCGGCGCCATGAGCTCCATTGGAACCAGGTATGACCTGTCTGCCTCTACATTCTCTCCTGATGGAAGAGTCTTTCAAGTTGAATATGCTATGAAGGCTGTGGAAAACAGTAGTACAGCTATTGGGATCAGGTGTAAAGATGGTGTTGTGTTCGGAGTAGAGAAATTAGTCTTTTCTAAACTCTATGAAGAAGGCTCCAATAAACGACTTTTTAATGTTGATCGACATGTTGGAATGGCAGTTGCAGGTCTACTGGCTGATGCTCGTTCCTTAGCAGACATAGCAAGAGAAGAAGCATCCAACTTTAGATCTAACTTTGGCTATAACATTCCTCTAAAACATCTTGCAGATAGAGTGGCCATGTATGTACACGCTTACACACTCTACAGTGCTGTTAGACCTTTTGGCTGCAGTTTCATGTTAGGGTCTTACAGTGTGAATGATGGTGCACAGCTCTATACGACTGATCCATCCGGTGTTTCATATGGTTATTGGGGCTGTGCCATTGGCAAAGCCAGGCAAGCTGCAAAGACAGAAATAGAAAAGCTTCAGATGAAAGAAATGACTTGCCGTGATGTAGTTAAAGAAGTTGCAAAAATAATTTATATAGTACACGATGAAGTTAAGGATAAAGCTTTTGAATTGGAGCTCAGCTGGGTTGGTGAATTAACTAAAGGAAGACATGAAATTGTTCCAAAAGA
The DNA here is from genome assembly GCA_004025045.1 of Sigmodon hispidus. NCBI lineage: Eukaryota > Metazoa > Chordata > Mammalia > Rodentia > Cricetidae > Sigmodon > Sigmodon hispidus. The sequence goes on from PVIH01012220.1 coordinate 64,362, forward strand.
TATCAGAGAGGAAGCAGAGAAATACGCCAAGGAATCTTTGAAAGAAGAAGATGAATCAGATGATGACAATATGTAACATTTTCTTCACCATCTCTTGTTTTTACTTTTATGTGACAGTTTCATTTGATTAGCACCATGGATCATATACTCACTGGCCAATTTTACATTGAATTTTTTCCTTATAAACATGGTTGGGGAATGAGAATATTTGCTTAATAATAAAATATGGATTCATTTTTTATTAGAAATTTTTAGTGGTGGGGCGAAAGAGATGGCTCAGAGGTTAAAGAGCACTCTTCCAAGAGGGCCCAGGTACAATCCCCAACATCCACATGGCAGCTGACACTTGTCTGTAACTCCAGTTCCAGGGCTTCTGGCACCCTCACAGACTTAGGTGCAGAAATAAAAATACATTTTTCTCTGTGTAAAAAAAAAAAAAAAGAGGGGGCTGGAGAGATGGCTCAGCGGTTGGGAGCACCGTCTGCTCTTCCAGAGGACCCGGGTTCGATTCCCAGCACCCACATGGCAGCTCACAACTGTCTGTAGTTCCAGTTCCAGGCAAACACCAAGGCAAATAAATAAATAAATAAATAAGTTTA
>PVIH01012221.1:0-64648 GCA_004025045.1 Sigmodon hispidus
GGAGGATATTCTCCAAATCCCTCCATTTGCCTGCGAATTTTTGGATATCGTTTTTTCTTACTGCTGAGTAGTATTCCATTGTGTAGATGTACCACAGTTTGTTAATCCATTCTTCAGTAGAGGGACATCTAGGTTGTTTCCAGGTTCTTGCTATTACAAATAATGCTGCTATGAACATAGTTGAGCTAATACCTTTGGTGTGTGAATGTGCATCTTTAGGGTATACACCCAGAAGTGGTATTGCTGGGTCCTTGGGGAGACTGATTCTCAATTTTCTGAGAAACCGCCATATTGCATTCCAAAGTGGTAGCAGCCATTTTTGAACTCTATATCAGGCAGTTCTGTTGTCAGTACCAATGTTAGAACATTCATTTTTATTTTTTTTGTATGACTGGAACACGCTATGGTGGATGCATAAAATATGACATCATTTTTGCTGTTGTGCATGTGTTTTCTACACAGAAAGTATCTACATGTAGAAGGCCACAAAATACTTTTGTAATCATATACAAGCACAGAAATGTACTTTTGTGATCTGAATGTTTGTGTTCCCCCTAAATTTGTATGTTGAGATTAGGGCTAATGCAGCAGTATCAAAATGTGGGGTCATGGTCATGAGTGTCCTTGTAAAAGGGAACAGAGGAAACAATTGGCTTATGAAAGAGACAGCCTCTCAGATATCAAATTTACTGCTTCATCAATTATGGGCTTTCTAGTCTCTAGAAATAAATTGCCACTGTATGAAATTTCATTATAACAGTCTGAATCCACAGCTAGCATACACATACTCAACTTTGTTTTTTAATGATGAAAATCATAGGTAGAAAGCCATGTCAATCAACAGAGAAGAAAATGACTTGTTAGTACTTACATGAATGCTATCAGAGAAGATGTTCTGAAAGGTTAATCTTTGAGGCTAATCAAAGTATTTATAATTAGCAGTGAACATGGAGGAAATGTCCCAGCTAGTAAGACATTTATGTAGAGCCACCAATATAGGAGCTAATGCAAAGGACAGACCAGCCAGAACTGAGATATAGTAGAAACAATGTAGAAAGTGTTATGAATGATGTATGCCAACTGCAAGAATTTGGACTTTAAGTATAGGTCACAGATTCTCAATTTGGAGGAACTGTTGCCTCTTCTGGAGATGGTTGACTATGTCTGAAGATACTTTTGGTTGTCGTTCCTGGAGTGTTTCTCAATGTTAACTGCTATCTACTAGGTGTAGGTAGGTCAGGGAGGCTGCCAGCTATCCTACAATGCACACAAGAGCCTCCCACAGAAAAGACTTACCCAAACCATAAGGAAAGAGGTTTGGAAACTGATGTAGATGGTACTAAATCATCCATATCTTCTGTAGCTAGTGGATAGATCAAAGTAGAGAACATTGGTTCAGTAACACGGCTTAGGGAGACTCAGAAGGCAAAGGCTGGATGTAGAGTCCCTTCACTGGTATTATCAGAAACACTGGATGGCTTTCTGTGTATGAGATACAGCACCAGGCATGACAGAGGTAGAAAGGGAATTGTGTAATGGTGTGCACATTTGCAAGTTCATACCTCTGTGGGCTTAGGTGCTGTTGAAGTTAGTAATACTTGATAATAAAAGATATTTTCAACCAGAGTTAGAACCTACATGGTTCACACTCCATAGTTATATTGTAGCAAACACTAATTGGAAAGTGTTAATCAATTTGACTTGACCTATGTTGCTTGCAAGTCTCATGTTTCGATACCTTGTTATTTGACATTATTAGGTTGAATGACTCTGGGGTTATACTCTATGGAGTCTGAATAATAATGTAATCAGTCATTGGGGTCTCTAGAAAAGTGACAAAGACATCCAATCCACAGTTCGGAGCAAAGAAGAGACCTTCTTAGACTCCTCCTACTTTTCAAGCTCCCTCACATATCTGGTGGCCACTCTAAGGACTCTGGGAAACTCCCTATAACTTCTCCTACCTTTTTCTTCCTATATGGTTGCTTGGGTTCAGGTCTGTGTTACTTTGCTTCTTGTTTGGCCCTCTTGTCTTCATTACTTTTCTCCTACACATCAGTTTCCTGGTTTCTCTGTTTGAACAATCTGGACTGTGTGTTGTCACTTCCAAATATTTACCCATTTCTTCCCATTTTCTTAATCAGCCTAACCAGAGCTTCAGGAGTCCAGCAGGCACTGGAGAATTTCCCTTGGGGTAACAGAGTGAATACAGGGAAAAAAGCTGTGAATACTGTTGCACTGGTAATTTTAATTCACTACTATCAATTTTAATCTTTTAATTATTTCACAAGGGTTTAAATAAAGGCAATGACAAAATGAAACAATGTGACATAAGCAAGGATCCTTTCTTTCTCTTTAATTGGATGATTTTCCCCATGGACTTGAACTGCCACAAATTGCTTTTAAGTATCACGTCACAAGTACTCATTCTTTGGCATCACTTATGAACAGCACTGAAAAGTGGTTTCTAAAATACTTTGCTATAAAAGAATATCATGGAATTGTTTGGAGGCAGGTCTTCCTTTCTGTCTCCCCTCTTCTTCTTGGTGACTGTATTGTCTTTCTCTTCAAAAAACCTCTTATAATCCCTGTCAATTGCAGTAGTCCTTGCAGTGATTCATTGCAGAATAACCTTGGGTTTCTGGCATGAATTCTGTCGATTTGCTGTTCCAGGCTTTAGGCTGCAGCTTTGGAATTCAAGCTGATTGCATGCTGTCTTTGTGGAAAGGGGTAATCTAAGAAATGAAATAAAGTACATCCCAGGGGAACCTGGGAAGAAGCACAAAGACCCCTGAAACCCTGGGTGTCTGTGATGGCTCCCTGCCTTAGGCAAGAGACAAAAAAAAAAAAAAAAAAAAAAAAAAAAAAAAAAAAAAAAAAAAAAAAAAAAAAAAAAAAAAAAAAAAAAAAAAAAAAAAAAAAAAAAAAAAAAAAAAAAAAAAAAAAAAAAAAAAAAAAAAAAAAAAGAGGTTGCTATTCCCTGGACATATACCTAACAGTGATATTTTCTTCACATGACATAGTGAACTTTTCTTCATCATTAATTGCCCAAAATTTGAGCTTATTGCTTTGCCTTTGTTAAATAACCAATAATGGCAATAGATTCTTTGCTCTAGCCTTTACAGTTCCTCAGAGTGTAACTCTGAAGTGTCTTAAAGCAGGAAGGGTGTTGTTCTCTACAGTGTGTTATGTAACACTGAGGAGCAAAGTTAGGAGCTTCACACAAGCTACAAACTCACCCACTGAGCCACGGCCCATGCCCTACCCCCCTCTACCACTTTGTTTTGTTTTTCCTTAGTGATAGTAAATACAGGGAGCACAATGTAAAATCAGAAAGTACAGAAAGGTACACAACAAAAATAAGCCTTGGGGGTGTTCTTAGGAAGATAGTTTACATGCTATAGTCATGAAAGTAGTGACATCAAGGGAGTAGGATTTAATAAGAAGAGATGTGAGGGGCTTAGGATAGAGGTTGCTCAGTGCTGAAGGGCAGTCCAGTCCAGTGACACCTGAGGATGGAGGTGGCCAAGGGACCTGGAGCATGTCTTCAGTGATATCAGGAAGTTGAGGTTATTTCAGGGAGCCAGGTAAGTTTTTGACAGGAGTGATGCTAGGCTGTGGTGGGCATGAAGGTAGGAAAGACTACCAACAGCAGGAGTATGCTATGTATATTATAGAACTAATGGAGATGTGGGGGACACTGTGATAGGAAGATGGCATTGACACTATGAGAGAGGCTAATGGCATTTGAGCAGTCTGGGACCTGGAATCCTTAAATCAGCACCATGGCTAGCAGGTAGGCTTAAACTTTTCTTTGGTCCAAGGCACTTCTGTGAGTCTGGAAGACAGGCCTGGAGAAAAGCAGGATTCTGATTTTTGTGTAAGTCAGCTACTAGGCCATATCTTTCTAGGTTTGAAATGGCTAAAGATTCTTAGTGGATGTAACTCAATTGTGTGTGTGTGTGTGTGTGTGTGTGTGTGTGTGAGAGAGAGAGAGAGAGAGAGAGAGAGAGAGAGAGAGAGAGAGAGAGAGAGAGAATATACTCTGAACGTTGCTCATATTGTCCTCTTATTCTTTCTTTCCCTCTTTGGCCAAATCCATTCTTCTTTTCTACTGCCCTACTCACCCACTTTCATGTTTGTTTTTTGTGTGAGACTCACTGCACTTAAGTAGTGTTGCTTTATTGAGCATTCGTGAAGAGTTATTTATTTTGGAAAGGCCATATTTCCAGTGGCTATACAACTTCTCTTTCAGGAACCATTAAGCCTTACGAGTTCTTCCCCAGTCCTGATGGACTGTTAATGGAGTCAGTCTTGTGCAGGTGACTACCACCTCTATGACTTTATAAGTGCAACAGCCATGCCATGTCCAGAGGGTGTGCTTGTTTCATAACACTTTCTCCCATTTCCTGTTTTTATATTCCCTCTTCTCTTCTTCCCTGTCTTCTTAGCTTGACAAGTGTGTCACTTAAGGCTGAGCATTCAATGATCAGATATTCCCAGTACTTTGGCTAATTATGTTTCTGCATTAATCATTATCTTCTGAAAACATAAGCTTTTCTGATCCAGGCTGAGAGTAGCACTAATCTCTGGACATAAACATAAATATTTAAAAGGCAGTTTAAAACCATGTCTATGTAGTAAAATTAATAGTACTTGTAGCTAGATCCTATGACCTCCCAAGCCACAGGTCTTTGATCAGGTTTATAGGAATGAATTCTCTTCTATAGAACAAACATAACCAGAAGGTGGTTGGTTGTCCCCATAACCATCATGCCACTTTATCACCACTTTGCACACACATCTTATTTGGTAGGTAGCTACTGTAAGAATGAAAGATTTATAACTAGATAAGACTGTTGATGACATTTCTTATATTTTTAGTTGTGAGCCTAGCCTTTAATGGCTGAGCCATCTCTCCAGCCCTATGACTTTTCTTTACCAGTAGACTGTGTAATATCTTCTGGCAGTATAAAAGCTAGCCATCAAAGAGAAATTTTATATGTCAATTTCTGTGATATCTTCAGTACAATCTTATCATCTATTTTGGAAAATAACCATGGAAATGACAGTAGTCTGTATTACTTTGGTGACTCTCAGGCTTTCCTCACAAGGATGTATCCTACACTGGCACTGGGATTTTTCACTTACTAACTTACACCTTCTTGGAGCACCTATATGCACTCATGCAGGGCACCTTTTTTCAAACTCTTCTTTACAATTGCATTTTAATTAGCTTATAAAATAGATTTTCTGTATTGCTTTCAAATGCATCTTTAGTTTGGGTTTAGCCTCCCTACATCGCCTGTTTTCCCATCTTCCCACCTCACTCTTGTTTAATTGTTTTCAACTTTGATACTATCTCCTCTGTTTTTATACTGTCATTATTCTTTAACCAGTTATTAATTTCAAGTAGGGTTAGGGGGTTATACTACTTTGTAAAGATTTTAGGTTCTTTGGAAAGCAAAGTCATTTTTGGATACATCTATATTATAAAAGATTTCTAGATCCAGTGAGCTCCCCAGAGCTCCAGCTAGCCATCACTGTGAGAATTTTCCTCATCATCCCTATTGCCTCAGGAGGGATTGGGAGGGAAAGGGAGTTGAAACAAGGGAATACATGGATAAAAAAGACTTTATTTTATAAAAATCAATAAATAATAAAACAGAAAATGAATAAACAAAAAACCAAAAAAGATTTCTAAATGGGTTATTTGGGGCTCATTCTCAGATATGTTACTGTGAGCTTGGTAACTTACAGAACTTTTGACATTTATGAAAGGAGGCACATTACATTTTCTTTTCCACTAGAGATGCTCATGAAACCTTACAAGTTACCAGTGAATGGAATCACTGACTGCCATAAAACAGAAAAAAAAATTACCTACCACAAAATGAAAATCCATAGTTGTGGTCTCCTGGCTAATTTTCTTGTCTTTCTTTCTTTTATAGACAAAACTCTGACCACTGTGAAAGAAAAGGTCATGATACATGATCCAGAGTGGGGCATTGGAGCCGAATAATGCAAGCCAGGTGGAAACAAGGAAACTATTGGCTGAGACTTCCAAATGGAATGTAGCTTCTGCCTTCTCAGCATGGCTGAAATGTAACAGGGGGTGATATGTTGTTCAAAGTATATTTTGGGGCAGATGGAGACCTCTTTCTTTTTCTCTGTGGATCAGTGATATTGTATTTAAATGAGAATAGTCTCAGCGTCAGACAGCCATCTTGGCAGTAAGCACACTAACAGAGCTGGGTTCTGGGAGGGAAGCAGTTTCTGGTGCTTTCCACAAGTCCACATCCATGCGAGTGGGGGAAATTCCTAATGCACAATTCCCACGCTTCCAGTCTAGGCTTCATGGTAACTCTTCAGGAATCATTCATGAGACAGAGCTTATTCTATGGTCTGACAGAAAGGTGTCTTTCCAAGAAAACTGCAGTAAGCATAGTGTTGAATATGTTGCATGTCCATGTTAGAAAACAGAAACCCGTCATCAGCTAATACAAATGATTCCCCAGAGCAGTGTTTGTCCAAAGCTTTTGTCAAATTCTTTGGCTTTTCTACAGGGTCCCTGTGACTTCCCACAAGTGTATGTCCACTGTTAAGTTCCTTATTATTGTGGTGTAACTCAGGAACAGATCTCAGATGGAGAGAGGTAGAAAACCCCAATAAAACTTTTCCTTGCTCTCACACCCCTGAAGTTTCCTGAGAGAGGACGGTAACTGGGGAAGAGTGAGCGCCACCTACCTGCATTGTATATTAACATGATTCTCTCGGCATGTTACCTACTCTCATCTTCTACAAGGGTGCAAGGAACCCGTGAGGCTGCTCTATAACTGCGTCATGACGAAGGAGTGTGACAATAGCATATTCATGAATGGTTGTGGTGCTTTGGAGACAGCGTAAACATGTTCATCCAACTGGACTGTATGAAGTGGAGGTCACCTGGACCCCTGTTGTGAATACTCTAGAAACACCATGCTGTTTCCTGTAGAGAATTTGTCTCTGTGTTCTCTGTTTCTTAAATCAAATGTGTGCCTGATGAATTCTGTCCTCTAACCCCCTCCCCTCAATAAAAATGGTCAACATTAAGGACAGGTAAGGAGACAGAAAGGGTTCTTTAATGGATAGTATACTTGAGATTGTACTATGTAGTGGTGTGCGTGAAGGAGATAGAAGGCATCTGTCAGAAGAGCACTCACGTCTACAAGGGGGAAATGATAAAAACCTTTATTTGATAAAAGAGAACTGAAAGTGAATATTATTTTCCTACAATTAAGGAGGCTGTCCTCTCACAAGGTAAAACAAGCTCCAACATGGATTATGGACTTCTTCTTGTTGTCATTGACATTGTTCATTAAGAGACACTGGGAAGGGTCCCTTTCCCATAAAGGGGAGGTGGGCATTGTCCTTTCAGATAAAGTGTATACAAAATCCTGAGCCGTGGATTTGCTAGAGTGACCGTATATACTTATATTCATAATTTAAATAACAATGATGTCAGATAAATGTTGTTAAATTTGAAAATGTTTTATTACATTATATCAAATAAAGATTATTTGTAGCGTAATAAAGCAACATAAGTAACTGTTTTTAATAAAAGGTCTCATGTCATACATGTTACTCTACAAAGGATGGTAGGGGGCATGCTCTGTTCTTACTCTTGCTAAAGCCCTGACACGTAACTGGGAGGGATGGACCACATCTGTAATCTTAGCATACAAGAGGTGGGCAGGAGGATTTGAAGACACTGTCTAAAAACAACAACAAAACCTAACAAATAAATGGCAATTTTGTACTAAATTATTTTCCAATATAGAAATTTATCCATTTAGTAGCTTTAAATTTTAAATCAAAGAATGTTTGTTTTTTGATTTGGTAAACAATGGGCTCTTGCTTCACTCAGGATTGGCAGTTCTGAGAGGCCAAAAATGGTAATGGCATATTTTTTACTTTTGAGGAATTTGTCATCAGATTCCTAGCAGCCATATATCAGGTGGTCAATGCAGAACAGAGCACTGTAGCAGGTTGCTGAGATGGTTTTCTTTCTTGCAGCACAAGGCAGGATTTATGGCTAGTTAGTAGGATTAATTTAGATTTTGCATTTGTTTAATTTTTTATTACCACCTTCACTATTCAAACCAAAGTTTTATCCTGCCTGATCTTAGTGCCTACATGTGCACTCTGCCTCACTGTAGCTGCAGGGGTTGGATCCCACTTCAGCATTGTGGGATGTGCACTTTAGGCACGTGGCAGGCAAATGGAAGGAAAGGTAGCAATTGAAAGGGAGACATGTCCAATCATTAATCTTTCCTGTATGATGTAACTAGTCTCTACCAAAGGCACAGCTTTTGCTGTAACTAATAACTGAGAGAAGTTATTGAGATTAACATTTTTTCCATATATTTTATGATTGTTTAGGCAAGAATGAATAGGATGACTAATCTCTTTCTTACCTTAGGGGATCCACTGTCATCTTCTGGCAAGGCTGAGCATTGAGAAGCCATGCTTGGGAAGTAAAGTACTTGTAAGAGACACTGAATCACTGCTGTGTTTAGCTTTATTCAGTAATTATCAAACATGCTACTCAGGGTTTTCTTGTGCCTGTTAGAAACTGGATCAGATATAAATCTCTCAGCACTTACGTTGTGTCTTGTCCATGAAATGTTTGTGTATGTATTCGATAATCATATTCTTATATAGTTTTATTAGACTGATTGTGGGTATGAGCTCACTGATTTGAGTTAAAAATTCACATCACTTTTTAAAGTAGTTAATGCAAACATAATAATTGTTTGAATTCCTACTTGGAAAGGGCAAACATCTTTCTTTCAGCATTTTAATTATCAATCAAGTTCTCAATGGAATGGATAAAAATGTTTGTAAGCCTTGAATTATTTCAAACAGTTAATGATTTCTCTTTCAAGACCTTTATGTATACTTTCCCCCTCTGCCCAGGAGATTCTTTCTATTTTCCATTATTCACTTGTCTTGTGTCTTTATTATTTTTTTAAATCACCAATGTGGTGGTTTGAATGAAAATGGCCACCACAAACTCATAGGGAGTGGCACTATTAGGAGGTGTGGTCTTGTTGGAGGAAGTCTTTCACTGAGGTGGGCCTCCAGGTTTCAAATGCTCAAAAAGGCCAATATCTTTCTTCCTATTGCCTGCTGATCCAGATATAAAACTCCTAGCTACCTTTCCAGCACTATGTCTGCCTGTGTGCCTCAGTGCTTCTCATCATGATGATAATGAACTAAACTTCTGAACTGTAAGCCAGCCCCAATTAAATATTTTCCTTTATAAGAGTTGCTGTGGTCATGGTGTCTCTTCACAGTAACAGAGCACTGACTAAGACAACCAGTATGGCCCTCTTATTGAACAACATGATGGTAACATATATGAGTAGGTATGTAATACATGTTTCCTAGTGGGGAGGGAGCAAAGGAGGAAGGAGGGAAGAGGAAGGGAGAAGGAAAGAAGGGAAAATAGAGTTGGTTTGTTACTTCAAAATATTTTTACAAGAAGAAGTGAAGACATTTCCAATCTTGTGGCTTGCCCAGTGAGGAGCAGAGAAGAAACTCCTGTGAAGCCTTCTGCATGCATCTCAGGGCAGGCCTCCCCTGCCTGGTGCCACTTGATTTTCATTACTTACTCATATCAAGAGAGACTGACCTTTTCTCAATTTTCTGCACTGATGGAGCAGAGCTGTATATGTGCTATGGCCCATATGTTGAAACTTGTTTATCTACAGCTAGCCAGATGGTCTTTAACAGTATACATAGAAGCAATTTGGGAACTTACAGTGGGCTAGCACATTTTGTAAACACCCCAGTAATGCATATTATAGTAATGCAAATCCTAGGTTTCCTTTAATCCAACCAGAATAACAGTTGCACTGATTTTGTGAGCCTGATAATTGGCAGGTGAACTCTGAGAGAACTTACTTTTGAGCCTCCAAATACCTCCCCCAGTGTGCAACTACAGTCCTAGTTCCGTTTTAAATCATTAATAACTCTACGAGAGCAAAGTTTATGATAGTTGCTTCTTTATCGCAGTCTTTGATGTCTCTGTTTCCAGGTATCTGGTGCCCCAAAGTTTTTTCTTGGTTAAATTTTTATTGCAGCCTGCATGTGATGCTTCATTTTATGTGTCAGACTGGACAATTTGGGCATAGAATATCCAGACATTTGGCTAAACATTGTTTTATGTGTATTTGTGAGGGTCTTTTAAAGGCTAGTATCTGAATGGTACTCTGTTGCTCGAATACTAATTTGTTTTATTATAAAAATCTGGAGTCAGATATTGGGGTATAGCTGAAAGATCAGAGAGACAGAGGAACAAGCTAATAGAGAAACTACTGACCACTACTGAATCCTCAGGCTGAAAGGGGATGATCCTGTCTCCACAAATCCTCAGACTGAATGCCTTGAGCCCTCAGCTGAAAAGGAAGAAAAGAGCTGAACTCTTCTCTCCTCCCACCTTATATTCCTTTCTCTGCCCAGCAATACCACTTCTTATCTTAACCTTTCTAGTGTTGAGATTAAAGGCCTGTGAACTTCCCAAGTACTAGGAGCAAAGGCATGAGATTGCAAGTGCTGGAATTAAAGGCACGTGCCACCACTGCCTGACCTCTATGGCTAATTCTGTGGCTGGCTCTGATCTCTGATCTTCAGGCAATCTTTACTTGTTAGATTACAAACAATATATCACCACAGTACTCTACATATGACTGAGCTTCAACCAAATCACCAAGGGATTAACTAGCCAAAGAAGAAAAGGAAAAAGAATTTGATTTCTTCCTGACTTTGTAAACTAGGATTGTTTTTTTTTTTTTAAACCTCTGCTTCATAGTGATCTTGTCTGACTCCACACATTACAGACATACCACAGGTCTTCTCAGTCTGTATATCACCTAGGTAAATTGTCCATAATAAAGCCCCAACTAATTCTCCACCCTTCTTCCCCATCCTTTTCCATAGATCTGACTTCCTGTTGGCTTTGTTCCTTTAAAGAATATAATGTGTAACTTCTTGTATTTTTTCATCAAAACTCATCTGTCCTGTGCCCTTCTATCACCTTCAGGCAGTCCCTTCTCCTGACAGGGCACACAGTTATCATGTGCTGAAGCAATTTCTGGGATCAATACTAGAACCTGAAAACCTTTGATGGATGTTCCAGATAGTGTGACAGCAGGCTGTTGACTAGGCATCTGCAAACCTTACAATTGTTTACCCGCAGATCCTAGCAGATATCCCCAAAGTTCAAAGTGTATTCTTATCCAAACCATCTATACGACTCAAGCCAGGTCTCTTTTCTGATATTAGAGTGCAGAGAACTGAGGGAATTCCCCAGCTTATTAGAACACAAATGAAATGAAGGGAATTAAGTAATAGTTGAGACTTGTCAGGGCAATCTGGCCAGCTGTTCTCAGCTCCTGGTGTCTCTGGAGTTCAGTCAGTCTATGAGGTGTCTTGGGCTGTGCTGCTGGCCCAAGACAGCAGTTCTAGGGAAAAATGCTCCAAGCCATCTCATTATTCCATCGACTTCTTCATGAATGGTTTTGTTTGAACTGTTTGACTGCATTTTGGAATTGGAGATAAAATTAACACCTGAGACTATTTCTAGGTGAGTGAATCAAAGATTCCTCCTCCCACTGTGCATACTCTTGGCTCCTAAAATTTAAGTTGCAGCAAGCTTTTAAATATTGGCAAAAATAATAGATTTACTCAACTGAATCAGCTTAAGCCAATTTTGACCTAATTCCCATTCATCCATTTAAAGAACAGGTTTTTGGATGAAATCATTTAAAAATATTATCATGGGTTCTATTGGATTTAGAAAAATTTGCCTAATAGAAACAGAGATAAGCTTTTATTTTTATTTCATTATGGAAAATGTAGATGCAATTTTTCTATTGTTGATAAAGACAAGTAGGGGAAAATAGGTTTTTTTTTTTTAAGGAGATTATAACCAGAATTTCAGAATGGTGTTATTAAACAAATTTGAACTTTTGAAAAAAGTGAAGCAGAGTTCATAAGTTTGACATTTTGAATAAATGGGAAGAGGACATTGTTAAAAAAAAAACCCACTAATTTATTATGACATCATTTTGTCTCATTAACCTCTTTGTTTTTTAATAAAAGGGAAGGCTAAAAGTTGAGTACCTTTTCTCTGTAGCTCTGAAAAATTGCCTCTTCCCTTTGAGTTTCATTGACTTTATTTCTGAAGGGGAGATGGTGCTGAGTGGTCCTCACAGGGATGCTGAGAGGAGTATGTGAGTATACAAGATCTGAAAGCCTTAGTCACTGACACTTGCTTGGCATTTGCTACCTGTGCACCCATTCCTTTCTTCAAGCTCATTTTCCTTATTTCTTCTTGTAGGAGCAGGCATGCTCCTGAACATTTTTGTAATTGGCACTTAAAAGTTTTGGCCATAAAATATTTGTAGCATAAAAATTGACACAAGAACACATTTTGTACACATTATACTGTGAGCTTCCTTCTGCAACATACTTTTTTTCTTTGTTTTATGTAATTTTAATGTGTGTGTGTGTGTGTGTGTGTGTGTGTGTGTGTGTGTGTGTGTGTGTGTTTTGCCTGCTTCTATGTCTGGGTACCATATGTGTCCTGGGTATCTGCAGAGGCCAGAAGTGGGTGTCAGATTGCATGGAACTGAAGTTACAGATGGTTGTGAGCCACCATGAGGGTGCTAGGAATCAGATGTAGGTTCTCTGGAAGGGGATCCAGAGTTCTCTCTCTCTCTCTCAGTTGTGTTAGTTTGTTTATATTGAATTACTTGCATTGCTTATATTTTAGACAATAGGTCTTATATGTGTTTCCTTTTATTTTTTCATGTATTTATTATTTCCCAACTGTAGTTTCTCTTCCTTCCAATTCTTTCAATCCCTTCTCTTCCTCCTCTCTCCCCAAGATCCACTCTTCCTCCATTTCTTCTCAGAAAAGAGCAGGCCTCCCAGAGATATCACTGAAACACATCATAAAAAGTTACAGTAAGACTAAGCACATATCCTCATATCAAGGGTGGATGAGGCAACTGAGTAGGAGGATAGGGCCAATAAGAAAAGATAAACAAGTGAGAAACAAACTCCACTTCCGCTGTTCTGACTCTTACAAGAACACTAAGTTACACAACTATACATGTATAATGAGGACCTGACTCAGACATATACAGAGTCCATGTTTACTGCTTCAGTCTTTGTGAGCCTCTATGCTTAGTTGAGTCCATGGGCCATGTTCTTGTGGTTTCTTGACTCCTTTGGATTCTACAATGCTTCTTCCCCATTTTCTATGGAATTTCCTGAGCTCTGTCTAATGTTTGACTTTGGGTCTCTGTATCTACTTTCATCAGTTGCTGATTGAAGCTTCTCTGATAATGACTGGTTCAGGCTCTGATCTATTAGTATAGAAGAATATTCTTAGGAATCATTTCATTGAATTTTTCTTCTTTGCCTGTCATGTTTGGTTTTATCCTGGGTTTCTGGGCTGTCAAGCCTCTAGTTCTTGGCCACCCAGGCAGTATCAGGCATGGGATCCCTTTAGGCGTGGGCCTCAAGTTGAACCAGTCATTGGCTGGCCACTCTCACAAGTTCTGCACCATAGTTTCCCCAGCACATCTTGTAGGCTGAGCCATCTCATCAGCCCAAACATGCTTCTTTTCATAGATAGGTTTCTGAGATCTCTTTATATTGGGAGACATAGGTCAAGTTTATCCATTTTAATTCCTCTAAAATATTTGCCTAATTGAATACGTTTCAATTTTGTCTTTGCTGTCATGGATATTTCATTTACTACCAGTTTCTTGTAACATAAAAATACTATTGTAAGCATTTATTGATGTGACTCTCTATGTATATTAATATAAGTAGGAATTACTTCTATAAAGGACTTGTTGATAATTTTCATTTGATTTACCAGTCTCTCCCATATCATTCATCCCATGATATGTCTGCCCTAAAAGCTGAAGAAGTAAACTTACTCACTTTGTACAGACTTGTTGAGAAAGTCTGCTTCAGGGCTCTGATCTTTAAATAAAAATAAATACAATTAGCCTTTCCCACATTATTTACATGAACTCTTACCTATTACACATGTGCACATAGACACCCAGAAACGAAGAATTTGAATGTGAATGGTTTAAAGCAATCGGCTTCCAAATTCTAACTGATGTCCTGAGAATCACATGTACCTTTGAAGTAGAATATGTAGAAAAGACCAATCATTAGACCCTGCTTTATTGGCTTATGTAATGATTTACTTAAAGCACTGCTTGTACTGCTCATTGCCAGACATTTTTGCTACCTGGAACAGAGTGACCTAGAGAAGTTGCTAAAACAATAGGTCGTTGCCCTTAGCAACCTGACCACCAAAGCTTATACCTGTCAACTGTCACATCATATGCCTCTGAAAAGCAAAAAGCTAATTGTAACATGAGCTTCTGCCAAGTCCCACTTGCTTGCCTGTTCATTCCACCCTGTGGTATGAGGATGCAAACTGGAGTCAAGACTGAAGCCTTTCAGTCACTATCCAGGTTTCAGTTCATTGGTGACATGTTCTCTCTTCTGCTATCATTAGTGCTGGCGTTCTCAGTCTAGAGACATTCCTACACCACCTCCCCACTTCATCTCCATTTTCTATGCTGATAAGTATTTGTCACTAGCCAAAGTCATTCACTATTGTTAATTTCAGCACTTAAGGGATGAAGTTGGAGGATTGTACATTTCAGGCCAGTTGGGCAAGACCTCATTTCAAAAACAAAAACAATAACACAAATGTATTGGGTTTTTAGTAAAAATTGAATTTAGTAGAAATTTACTTTCTGCCCTCAGTATGAGTGTGTGTGAATGTGTGACCCATGAATGATTTAAATTTATATATTTTGTAGAATGGAGTAACATGACATTTTGTTTAGTGATCTCATCCCTTTTGTTTCCTATTACCAAAAAACCGCATCCCCGCTTGAGTCCTGTGGGGGAAAATATATATAAGAAATATATAGGGGCTTTGGAATGCAAGGGTATCATATTTCATCTATGCAAGGAACTTTGATGATATATTGGTCTTTGCTCATCCAAGAATATTGAGGGGTTGTAAGAAAGCAAGATGGGAAATGCTGCTTTAGAACCAACATGTTCCATTGTAGACTAGAAGCCTACTTGCATTCACTAGGTTCTGGTCTTGCCTCACTTGTACTATTTTTAGGTTTAAACAGGGAAATAGATGGAAACATCCATGTTTACTTCCTAAATATCAACATTATGCCTTTGAATAAAAGAAATATATTGGAAATAAGCTTATTTTCTTGAACATTCATTCAGTTTTATAGAGAAAATATTTCTGTTGCTTTGAGAAAAGATTATTGGATATCACAAATTCATATTAAGTTTTTATTTGACTCAGGTCTGTTTGTGGTTATTCATCAACCTTTTTTATGTTTATTTGTTTATGATCACCATGTACTTATAAATGATTTATATAAACAGGTGTTTATGGTAGATTTTGCTACTTAAAATTACCCTTAATACACTATGGGTAAGTCTACCTTGTCTTTATTTGCTGTTAATTTGCAGTGAACTCTGTTTTATTTCAGAAATAAACAATAATTATCACTGAGTCTATAAACTGAATAAAAATACCAACTATTATTTTTCTAACAGATTAATTTCTAATGAAATTATACATTTAATAATTACTTATTACAGTTTGTAATGCATTTAGCTTCTAATAAATAGTAATTTAGTAGTAATTGATATAATAGGCTCAGTAACATTTTATTTGCTACTTAAAAAATGATAACATTTCAAGTAGAGAAAATTAATCTTAACAATCTTAGTTACAAGAAAACAACATTTTATAAATTTTAGTACATGCAGATTTTTATAACAGATTTAATAGTGTAATAAATAAAAAATTCCAATATAAATACATAGAGTGGAACATTAAAGAGATGCTTGTAGGATTTTAAAAATAAATGATAAATGGTCAGTCCTGAAAATATACACACATTTCCTGATACAGACTGAGCAGGTAACATTTAGAAACACACACACACACACACACACACACACACACACACACACGTATGTATTTATTTATGTTTGTAACAACAATCCACAAAAGAAGAGGCTGTAATAAGAGTTTCTGGCCTGGCCTTTCTCACCTAGCCCTGAGGCTCAGCCCCACTCCCAGCCCCGCTGCTGCTTAGCCTCAAATAATCATACAAAGGCTTATATTAATTACTGTTTGGCCTCTGGCCCAGGCATATGGCTAGCTAGCTCCTACATCTTAACTCAACCCATTATTCTTATCTTGTTTAGCCATGTGGCTTGGTACCTTTACTCAGAGCAGCATTCTTGTATTTTTTATTATCTATCTAATAATAAGGAATTATTATTTATTAGATAATACTTTATAATTCACAGCATACAAAAAAGTATCCCACATTGAGGCTGTTACCATCCACAGATCTCCCTCTTTTGCATCCTCCAGCTCCCGCCTAGTTTTCTCTCACCTCACTCCTATCCCCTCCTCCAAAAAGGTAAGAGGCTATGTGTAGTGGCATTAGGTTATGTTGCTACTGTTTCCTGCCAATGCGCTTTTCTCAGCAGTAAGAAAAAATGATATCCTAAAATTCACAGGCAAATGGATGGATTTGGAGAATATCCTCCTGAGCGAAGTATCACAAACTCAGAGAGATAAGCAGAGGATGGACTCACTCACTAGTGGTCTCTAAACAAACAAACAAGAAAAAAAAGCCAAACATGCCCAAGCAGCAAACCACAACCACTGAATAGCTTGGAATCAGAAACACCCTGGACTGACCCTTCAAACCCCAGTCCATCTATAGGAACACCTGACTCACTCTTGAGGGAGGGGGACAAAACTGGATTTGGCCGGGAGTGAAGACTGATCCAAGCATTGTTGGGCCAGTGTGACCATAGGACTGTCGGCTCCCTGCCAAGGGAGGGGATGGGGAGTTGCAGAGAAGAAAAATGATCAGATGTGGTGGGAGGGGGAAGAGACCTTGAATAAGGATATACAGGGAAGGAAAAAAAAATTCAGAGGGAAAGCTGAACACAAAGAAAATATATGTGTAGTAATCTTATTTGCATTTCCACCCTTGATAAGCCATGCTTATGATTATTATCCTCTGTATAGTTATTGTTAACTCTTCGGCATTTTTTTTTAAATTCTTTTTACTGTTTTTTTTGATAAATGCAAAATAAAGAAGAAAAAAAAATAAAATAAAAAGCTGATTGACTGAAGGCAGATAGGAAGTGTGGGTGGAGCTACTAGATAGAGAAAATCCCAAAGCAGAGCAGAGCAGAGCAGAGCAGAGCAGAGCAGAGCAGAGCAGAGCAGAGCAGAGCAGAGCAGAGCAGAGCAGAGCAGAGCAGAGCAGAGCGACACCTCACAGATCCACAGAGTTGCTGGAGCTTCCAGGAGATGCAGGGGAAAGAAGTTGAAATGCTGATCTTTGAAAAGGTATGGAGCCGTGTGGTTGAACAAGATGGGTTGAGTTCAGGTGAAGGAGTTAGCAAGTTACATGCCTGGGCCCTAGGTCAATCAGTGTAAACCTTATACAAGCCTGTGTGTGATTATTTGAGGCTAAGTGGTGCAGAGAGTGGGTCTGAACCTCTGGTCCAGGCCCACAAAGTCTGGGCCAGAAATATATTACAACAAATTGTGCCCAACATGGGTGGCATATATACCCACATAAAGCTTGAGAAAGATTAAAAACAGAGAATCAGAGCCAAAAACAGCTTCTGAGTTTTGTGTCTCACACGATCTATGATACTGAGATGTCCTGGTGAGGCATGTGGGCTTGGGTTTGAATTAAAAACAGCGGGCTTTTAGAGTGCAGCTTAAAAGCTGTAACAAGGCTGGTTCCTGAGACTCAATCTAAGAAACAAGTTACTTATGGTGGAGTTCTGTTCTCACAGGTAAAAGGGAACAGAGTCAAAGAAGGCTTCTTAGTAGCAGTGGCTGTATTTTCTTGGGTCAGCCCTGTTTGCTGGAGGCAAGCAGAGATGCAGCATTTAAAAAGAGACTTCCTGTGAATTTTAGGATATCATTTTTTCTTACTGCTGAGTAGTATTCCATTGTGTAGATGTACCACAGTTTGTTAATCCATTCTTCAGTTGAGGGACATCTAGGTTGTTTCCAGGTTCTTGGTATTACAAATAATGCTGCTATGAACATAGTTGAGCTAATACCTTTGGTATGTGAATGTGGCTCTTTAGGGTATACACCCAGAAGTGGTATTGCTGGGTCCTTGGGGAGATTGATTCTCAATTTTCTGAGAAACCTCCTCCTGAGCGAGATATCACAATCTCAGAGAGATAAGCAGGGGATGTACTCACTCACTAGTGGTCTCTAAACAAACAAACAAGAAAAAAAGCCAAACATGCCCAAGCGGCAAACCACAGCCACTGAACAGCTTGGGATCAGAAACACCCTGGACTGATACTTCGAACCCCACTCCAACTATAGGAACACCTGACTCACTCTTGAGGGAGGGGGGACAAAACTAGATTTGGCCAGGAGTGGAGACTGATCCAAGCATTATTGGGACAGTGGGACCATAGGACTGTCTGCTCCCTGCCCAGGGAAGGGATGGGGAGTTGCAGAGAAGAAAAATGTCAAGATGTGGTGGGAGGGAGAAGGGACCTTGAATAAGGATATACAGGGATGGAAAAAAAAATTTCAGAAGGAAAGCTGAACACATAGTAAATATATGTGTAGCAATCTTATTTGCATTACCACCCTTGATAAGCCATGCTTATGATTCTTATCCTCTTTATAGTTATTGTTAACTTTTCCTCATTTTAAATTCATGTTACTGTTTTTTGTTAAATACAAAATAAAGAAGGAAAAAAAATGCTATTTTATCATTAAAAAAAAAAAAAGAGAGAGACTTCCTGATTCAGCCTTAGAGGCAAAACACTTGTGAGTCTTTTAAGAAGTTTTGCTGCCAAATACTTAAATGGAGTTCTTGAGCAGAAGATGGCAGTGATTTACTTAATAATTATGTGGACCTTAAAATTCCCCAGAGTGGTAACTGTGTCTGATAATTAGCTAAAAAGCTACACTTCAGCTAGACTAGGAGCTGGGTGAAGCCAGGCGACTTTAATCCTTAGCCACACCTTGGCTAGGGAACATATGTCCACATAATAAAGCTTATAAAGAATGAACCAATGGCCAATAATATACCCAAATGAGGTAAACTTGAAGCCATACCCTATAAAATTAGGAAACAGAAAAGTGTGTTGACTTCTGACTATATTAAGTCTTAATTAGTGCAACAACATCAGAAAAAAGACTCAAATAGGAAATTAAGTCAAATATTTCTATTTTCAGATAAAGTTATCCTGCACTTAAAAAACTTCACTAGAAAAATATTTATATATGATAAAACATTCAGAAAATGTTTTATTGTTTATTTTCATTGCATTCAGCCTATTAGTATTTTATTTTACTTAAATTAATTTTTTTCTTTTTTTTATTATTATGAACAAAGAAGTCACACTTTCTATCCTTGTATATCCTTATTCAAGGTCCCTTCCCCCTCCCGCCACATGAGGTCATTCTCTCTTCTCCACAACTCCCCATCCCCTCCCTGGGCAGGCGGCAGGCAGTCCCATGGTCCCACTGTCCCAATATTGCTTAGTTCAGTCTCCACTCCTGGCAGCTCCGGTTTTCTACCCCCAACTTCAAGACTCAGTCAGGTGTTCCTCTAGGGGGAGTGGGATCCAAGGAGTCAAAAAAAAAAAAAAAGAGAGACAGGTCCTATGTGACCTAGCATCAGGATCTCAATGACATTAGGCAATGGCAAGATATTTGAGAGGATTATCCAAGGAGGGTTCAGTATTGGTCGTATACCAGAAGCCAGAGACTTAAACCAGATCAATAACTCGTTAAACAATAGACATTAAAGCTGTATGGAGAAAAGAGTATACTGCATGATACACAAAAGTTCCCAATGCCACAAAGTCAAATGTAAAGGCAAAAAAGATGGAGGATTGGAGTAGTATTTTTCTATGCATGTTTATTGTTCTTTGTTGGTTATTTAATTAATATTACTATTTTATTTTTTATTTCTATTGTATTTTTGTTAGATTTCTTTAATTTTCCTTGTTTATTTTATTTTATTTTATATTTTTTATGAATAAAGACTCATTTTTTATCCAAAAAAAATTCAGAAAAGTAGCAGGATACAGAGTCTGCAAAACATTGCAGCTTTCTTAATTGCTAATAATGAATTTTCCTAGGGGCGAAAAAGGAAAACAAATTCATTCACAATGGCTTCATAAAAAGTGAATACATACTTCGTTTAGGAGGACCAAGGTGAAAGACCTCTGCTGGGGAAACGATCTCACTGGTGAGTGTACCAGGCTCTATGGTTAGTCCCAAACTCGGAATCACACAGATAGCACTATGGTACACTAAACAAATCCACAATTAGTAATGGGAGAAAGAAATTCATAGACAGGAATAATGGCTGGGACAGAAATAGGAAAGAGTGGGCAGGAGAGAGAGAGGAATATAAAGAGTATGAAACTGTGAAAGAACTTTATTAAAATTTAAAACTTGCTAATAAAATAGATGATACTAAAGGAAAAAATTGGAATAGACACTAAATGACAGGATGACCTTTCATGCTTACAGGGTAAAAATATCAACATAGCAAAAATGACTAAATATCCCTAAATCTGAAATGTTAAATTCAATGACCAACAAAATTCCAATACCAGTATCACATAAGTAGAAAAGTATTTCAAAATACGCAAAACCATCAAATAGCCCCAAAGGAGAAAGAATATTTTTAGAGCTATTGCAATATCTGATCTTAAATTATATTATGGGGCCATATTAACAAAACTAGCATGGTAGTATATACTACAAGTGCTAGGAATTGTCATTCCATTGAGACAGCTGCACATCTATGTTTACTGATACACTATCTTCAATAGCCACAATTTAGAAACAGCCTAAGATATCCATCAGTATTTGGATAGATAAGTAAAATGTGGTGCATGCACACACTGGGATTTTATACATCCACAAAGAATAAAATTGTGACATTTGCAGGAAAATGTTGATTATTATTAAGTCAAACAAGTCAGTTTCAGAAATATTATATAGGTGGGTGTAGGCCATGGATGTAAAAGATGCTATGATAAGGGAGGAAGAGGTCCACAGGGAAGTAGGAAGAGAAGCACGAGAGGAGTATGAACATACATTATATGGAAGGAGAAGAGATATCTAGAGTAAAGAGACCAGAAAGAGGGGAGAGGGAGCAAAGGGGAGGAAAGTAAACAGACAATCCAAAGTGTAATGATGAATGTGTGTATGAATGAATGCCATAATGAAATCTATTACTTTCTATGATAAAAATAAAACTATTAGACTTTTGATCTAAGTTGTAAGAAAGATATATAAAATAATATATGATAAAGTTTTAAAAGCCCTGACACAAAATTATGAGATATAAAACCTCCAGAGATGCTGTTGAGTTTGTTTTCTGTTGGCATCTACTGCTGGGTATGCAGGATACTCTTAAGAACTGTTTGTTTCTTCAGTATTTTTCATTTGCAAGCCATTATCAACTGGAGATAGTGTCTGAGTTGGGAATGGAGGCATGTGTCCACTTCTTCTCCAAGTCTAGAACCCCATTTGATGTAGACCCATGCAGGTCCTGTGCATGTTGCGTCATTCTCTGTAAGTCAGTATGTGTATCAATTCTGTTGATTTAGAGGACTTTGTTTTCATGGTGTCCTCTGTCCATTCTGGCTCTTAAAGTTTTTCCACCTCCTTTTTCACAGGGTTTCTTGAGTAGGATTTTGATAGAGACATCTCATTTAGAGCCGCGTATTCCAAGGTCTCTCACTCTCTGCATAACATCTGGCTATGGTTCCCTGTATTTGTTCCCATCTGCTTCAAGAGGAGGCTTCTCTGATGATGGCTTGGTGAGACATTGATCTACAAATATAGAAGAATATCATTAAGAGTAATTTTATTGCTATGTTCCTTTAGTAGAACAGTAGTATTTGGTTTTTTTTTTTTTTAAAGTAAACTGTATTTTATTTATTTATTCATTTGCCTTGGTGTTTGCCTGGAACTGGAACTACAGACAGTTGTTAGCTGCCATGTGGGTGCTGGGAATCGAACCCTGGTCCTCTGGAAGAGCAGACGGTGCTCTTAACCACTGAGCCATCTCTCCAGCCCCTAGTATTTGGTTTTATTGTAGGTCTCTTGTCTATCTAGTCTCAAGTTCCTGGTCCCCCACACAGTTTTGGGCATGAGTGCCATTTTGTAGAGAAAGCTTTAAGTCAAACCAGATAATTGTTGGTTGTTGCAGGATATTTGATCACACTTGTGAAAAGCACTTTCTGAATGGTTTAATAATAATAATAATAAAACCAAAATGGCTAATATCCAGGAAAGGATAGGTAGACTTCCAGAAAGAAGTAGGAACTCTGTGAACAAGACAGATGGTATTCACCAGAGAAATGTGGAGGAATTTAGATGCATAGCACAGAGGAGAGGTAAAGAGCCATGTGGCAAAACATAGATTAATATAATTTGGTAAAAGCCTAAGGACAAACTTTCATATAAGAAGTCTCCTGGTTCTTGCTATTATGAATAATGCTACCATGAACATAGTTGAGCTAATGCCTTTGGTGTGTGAATGTTCGTCCTTTGGGTCATGAGAGAAGGAGATGATTGAGTGAGAGGAGCAACAAAGAGGGGGAGAAAAAAGAGATGGAGATCTTAATAGAGGAAGCCAACATGGGGTTGGAAAATGATCGGGTGCTAGGGAAACCTCCAAGAGGTCACAGGCTGTCCCTGGCTAGGTCTCCAACCAATAGTGAAGGTGTTGCCTAGTGAAGGTGTTGCCTAGACAGGACTTCTATAATCAAATGAATTGCTACCCCAAGTGCCATCATAGAAGTTACATCCAACAATTAATAAAGGTAGAGGCAGAGATACATGGCTGAATCCCACTCCAAACTCCTGGTCCAGCTGAGAGCAGGGGAGGAGAGTCTATGTGAGCAAGAGGATAGGGCTTATGAGGAAAATTCCCACAGTGATGGCTGGCTGGAGCTCTGGGGAGCTCACTGAATTAAGAACAGCCACTGGGGAACTGTCAAGAAAAGGAACTAGGCTCTTCAAGGATAGGCAACTGTCCACTGACATGGGCAGTATGTGGAGCCTCAAGTGAAGGGACCAGACATTGTTTCTGTGTGTGAACTGGCACCTTAGAGCTCATTCCCTCAAGAAGAACACCTAAACCAGTCTTGACATTAGGATGAGGAAATCAGACTTGCCTGGAGTGGATGCTGAACTGATCCACCTTGGGACTTCTTGCGCTTTGGGGGGGGATGGGGAGGAGGGAGGCTAAAGGCTAACTGGGAGGGATTGGGAGTGGGAAGGGAGAAAGAGCAAGGGGATACATGGGAAAAAGACTGTGTGTGTATGTGTGTGTGTGTGTGTGTGTGTGTGTGTGTGTATGTGAGTGTGTATCTCCGTGTCATTATTTAGGAGCTGTTAGTCGAAAAGAAGCCCAGCTATAGTTGGTTACTCCCACAGGTTTGTGCTATGGTTGCACCAGCATATCGCCAAGGCAGTAGACCATTAATAGATCAAAGAGTTTATAGCTAGGTTGGTGTTTATGTTTCTACTTTGATAACGAATTTCTCTGTATTCAATGAGTTGTGTAGCTGTTGTCTTCAGGAATAGAGCCTTCCTATATGTTTGTAAAGGGTGACCCATAGTCTTGCCAACAGGCTGGGCTATTTTTGGTTTGTAATGAAATTCCTCTGGCCAACAACTCAATTAGATGTAACCTATTTTGGAAGTTTCATTTGGTGACAAGAGATGTCTAGTTGTGCTCTATATTCCCCATGTTGAGGTAATTTCATTTAGAATATACATATTTCTCAGCACCTCATGGAACTTTCTCTAAAATTGACCACATACTAGGTCATAGAGCAAATATCAACAGGTACAAAAAAATGAATATAACTCCTTGTACCATATCAGATCACCATGATCTAAAGTTAGAGTTAAACAACATCCAAAATCACAGAAAGCCTACCAACTCATGGAAACTAAACATCACTCAATGGAACCTCTACATTAAGGAAGACATTAAGTAAGAAATCAAAGACTTCCTAGAATTTAACAAAAATGAATCCACGATATACCCAAACAATGAAGGCAGTCTTGAGAGGAAGATTCATAGTACTAGATATTTACATGAAAAGACTAGAAAAATCCTACATAAGAGAACTATAAGTACAACTGAAAGCCTCAGAACAATTAGAAGCAAACTCACCTAGGAGTAGACAGCAGGAAATAATCAAACTTAGAACTGAAATCAATACAATTGAAACAAAAAGAAAAATACAAAGAGTCAATGAATCAAAAAGTTGAGAAAGTCAACAAGATAGATAAACCCTTATTGAAACTAACCAAAAAGCAGAGAGAGAGAGAGACAGTATCCAAATGGGGGACATAACAACAGATCCCCAGGAAATCTAGAGAATTATTGAGTCATACTTTGAAAATCTATACTCCACAAAAATGGAAAACTTGGAAGAAATGCACAGCTTTCTGAACATGTACCATTTACCAAAATTAAATCAAGATCACATTAAAGACCTAAACAGACCTTTAACACCAAAGAAAATTGAAGCTTCCAAATAAAAAAAGCTCCCAAATAAAAAAATCTCCCAAATAAAAAAAGCCCAGGTCCAGATGGTTTCAGGGCTGAATTCTACCAGACATTCAAAGAAGAGTATACCAATACTTCTCAAAGTGTTTCATATAGTAGAAACTGAAGGAATATTCCCAAACTCTTTGTATGAGAACATAATAACCCTGATACACAAGCCACTCAAAGATGCAACAAAGAAAGAGAATTACAGACCAATTTTCCTCATGAAAATTGATGCAAAAATTCTCAACAAAATTCTGGCAAACCAAATACACCAACATATGAAAAAAGAGCCATTCACCATGATCAAGTATGCTTCATCCCAGAAATGCAGGTATGGTTCAACATATGGAAAACTGTAAATGTCATCCATCATATAAACAAATTGAAGAAAAAAACCCCACATGACCATATCCTTAGATACTGAAAAAGCCTTTGACAAAATCTAACACTCCTTTATGATAAAAGCCCTGGAGAGATCAGGAATACAGGGAAAATTCCTAAATATAATAAAGGTGATTTACAAAAAGCTGATGGCCATCATCAAACTAAATGGAGAAAAACTCAAAGCAATCTCACTAAAATCAGGAACTAGACAAGGCTGTCCCCTCTCCCCTTATTTATTTAACATAGTTCTCAAAGTTTTAGCTGAAGAAATAAGAGAACAAAAGGAGATTAAGGGGATATAAATTGGAAAAGAAGAAGTGAAACTACCTCTATTTGCAGATGATATGGTTGTATACATAAATGACCCACAAAATTCTACCAGGGAACTTTTACAGCTGATAAACACCTTCAGCAATGTAGCAAGACACAAGATTAACTCAAAGAAATCAGTAGCTCTTCTATACACTAAAGATAAAAGGTTTGAAAAAGAAATAAGGGAAATATTACCTTTCATAATGGCTTCAAAAAGCATTAAATACCTTGGTATAACTATAACCAAAGAAGTAACAGATATGTTTGACAAAAACTTTAAATTACTGAAGAAAGAAATTGAAGAGGATATCAGAAAATGGAAAGATCTCCAATGTTCCTGGATAGGTAGGATCAACATAGTAAAAATGGCAATTCTACCAAAAGCAATGTACAGATTCAATGTATTTCCCATCAAAATCCCAACACAATTTTTTACAGACCTTGAAAGTATACTCAGTTTCATTTGGAATAACAGGAAAGCCAAGATTGTCAAAACAATTTTGCTCAACAAAAGAACCTCTGGAGTTATCACCATCCCTGACTTCAAATTATACTACAGAGATACAGTAATAAAAATAGCTTGATATTGGCATAAAAACAGACTTGTAGATCAAAGGAATTGAATTGAAGGCCCTGACATTAACCCACCTGATTTTTGACAAAGAGGTAAAAAATATTCAATGGAAAAAAGATAGTATCTTCAACAAATGATGTTAGCATAACTGGATGGCAGTGTGTAGAAAATGCAAATAGATCCAATCCTATCAACATGTACAAAATTCAAATCCAAATGGATCAAAGACCTCAACATAAACACAGCTACACTGAACTTGATAGAAAACAGAGTGGGAAATATCCTCCAGTGCATTGGCACAGGTGACCCCTCCCTAAATATAACACCAGTTGCACAGACACTAAGAACAACAATCAATAAGTGGGACCTCCTGAAACTGAGAAGCTTCTGTAAGGCCAAGGACACAGTCTATAAAACAAAACGACAGCCTACAGAATGGGAAATGATTTTTAACAACCCTACAAGTGACAGAGGACTGATCTCTAAAATATATAGAGAACTCAAAAAACTAGAGCCCAAGACCTAAATAACCCAATTAAAAAATGGGGTTCAGAACTAAAAAGGAAATTCTTAGCAGAAGAATTACAAATGGCTAAAAGGCACATGAAAAAGTGCTCAACATCTTTAGCCATCAGAGAAATACAAATCAAAACAACTGACACCTGTCAGAATGGCTAAGATTAAAAATACAGATGACAGCCTATGCTGGAGGGGATGCAGAGCGAGGGGAACACTCCTCCATTGTTAGTGGGAGTGTAAACTTGTTCAGTCATTCTGGAATGCAGTATGGTAGTTTCTCAGAAAACTGGGAATCAATCTCCCCAAGGATCCTGCTGTACCGCTTTTAGGCATATACCCTAAAGATGCACATTCACACCCCAAAAGCATTATCTCAACTGTTGTAGAAAGTTTTTTGGGCCCTTTTGTGCCCGAGGTTTGGAACTTGGCCTGCTGCGGCTTTTGTTTTTTTAAGAAATGAATTATATGTTATATTAACTTTATATTGTTTGGCCCATGTCTCAAGTATATTATTAGCTAGCTTTTTTATCTTAAATCAACACATTTTTTTGTAATTTATTTGTTACATGGCTTAGCTTGCAGCTCACTTGGATTTGTTATATGTTTTTTTTTAGGGGTCAGATGGTGACTGACTAACTCCACCTCCTTTTATCTGTTTGTCTTTTGATTTTTTACTCACTTTCATGGTGCTCTATATAGGCCAAAATGGCTTTTTTATTTATAGCATATAGAGAACATTTTACCACACTCAACTATGTTCATAGCAGCGTTATTTGTAATAGCAAGAACCTGGAAACAACCTAGATGCCCTTCAACTGAAGAGTAGATTAACAGACTGTGGTCCATCTATACAATGGAGTACTACTCAGCAGTAAGAAAATATGATATCCTAAAATTTGCTGGTAAATACATGGATTTGGAGAATATCCTCCTGAGCGAGGTATCACAAACCCAGAAAGATAAGCAGGGGATATACTCACTCATTAGTGGACTTTAGAAAAAAAATGGTATCATTGTGTACAAGAGCTCAAAGCCAGAACATAGCTAAATGACACAGTGCTTCACTTCTTCATTGATGGCCTCTGGTAGGGGTGGGGGTGAGAAAGGTCTCGTTTTCTTTAAGGGGCTAGCCACAGGGAGTTTAATTATGGTCCAGTAACTAAATGAGCAGTATGAATGGGCTTTTTTTGTAAATGGGGAGATCATAAAAGTGGGTATAAATCAGAGGACTGATAATTGAGTATGATGCTGTGCATGATGTAAAAATCACCAAATAATAAATAAAAAATTCCTGGTCCCATTGCCAGGGGCCCCCCTAACAGATCAATCTATAGATCTATACATCTGTCACCTCATTCAGAGGGCCTAGTTAGGGCCCATGCAGTGTTTCCAGCTGTTAGTCTAGAGTCCTTGAGTTCCCATTAGCTCAGGTCTGCTTTCTTTCTGGTTTTCTCCATTGTGCTCTTGATCTCCCCTTGTACCTTTAATCATGCCTTCTTTCTCCAATGAACTCCAGCAGTTTGGCCCAGTGCTTGACTCTGCTTCCATCAGTCACTGGATGTAGATTCTATGATGATAATTAGGGTAGTCACCAATCTGGTTATAAGGGAAGGCTAGTTAAGGTACCTCTCCACCAATTCTAGGAGTCTTAGTTGGGACCTCCTTATGGGTTGGGTTCCTTTAGATTTTCCTAGCATCAGGTTTCTCCCCAAACCCATGATGAGTCAATTCATATGAAGCTGAAAATTGTCCTTTCAAGATCTGTGAATTCTGTTATAACTTTGATGAAGATTGCATGAATTTGTAGATTACTTTTGGTAAGTTGGTCATTTGTACTATATTAATCCTACTGATCCATGAACATGGAATATATATATCTTCTGACATATTTTTCAATGTCTTAAAGTTCTTGTCATACAAGTCTTTCACTAGCTTGGTTAGAGTTTCCCCAAGATATTTTATATTACTTGCGGCTCTTTTAAATGGTATTGTTTCCCTAATTATATGTATGTTGGAGGACTACTGATTTTTATAAGTTATTTTTATACGTTGCTATTTTGATGAAGTGTTTATCAGTCATAAGAGTTTCCTGGTGAAATTTCTAGGATTACTTATGTATACCATCCTATCACCTGCAAATGAAGATACTTTGACTTCTTCCTTTCCAATTTGTATTGCCTTTGTCTCCTTTAGTTGTATTATTGATCCAGCTAAGACTTCAAGGAGTGTACTGAGTAGGTATTAGAGAGAGTGGAAAACTTCATCTTGTTCCTGAATTTAGTAGAACTGGTTTGAGTTTCTCTGCATTTAAATTGAGCTTGTCGTATTTGCCTTTATTATGTTGAGGTGTTGAAGTATCCCTAATGTTTTCAAGAAAGGGGAAAAACAAAACAACCCCCTAAAACAAAACAAAGCAACAACAAAAGGCATAAGTTATAAAATATTTTAAAGAAGACACCATGCATGTGTGTATCATGCCTATTCCAGTAGCTAAAAGTTACATTTTATTACATTTTAAATAATTATTATTACTTTATAAAATTAGTTATCACTTTTTGACTTTATGACATTTCTCAGTCACCTACTGTAATAAAGTATATGAGTTTTAACTATTATTATTGCAATTGGTCATTGAATTATCTCTCATCTGTGTGGAGTTTTATGACATCCAATGTAATCATGGCTCTCTGACTATAACAAGGGGTCCAAACTGAGGTATTTACTTTCCAAGTCATTGTTACATAAGATTAGAAAATAATGTAGGAATAACTAGGAATAATTGGAAAAGAGGGGTCATTTATTTCTGAATTTACAGCTAACTCATGGGATGAAGCAATTATTCCCTGAAGATCATTTGTAACTGTCCCACTTTATCCCCATTTTATTGGGGATAAAAATGCAACATTGCTTTTCAAGCATAAAACATACATAAAATAAAATGTGTGAGTTTTCACACATCTCTTGTACACACAGCCACATATTGTAGATGCAATAATTGTTGCTCTTTTAGGAAATCCTTTCTCCTGGTTTCACAGATACACTTCTGAGTATCACATGTTTGGTTAGAAGACAGTCTTATTAGGTGGTATTTAAAAATTAACTGCATGAGGTATCGTTGTTTTGAATTTTGTTTTAGTAGAGTATGCTTTGTATTTGGTAAAGTACATACTTCCTATGGAAAACCTCAAGTTTTACATGTGAGTGTGCCCATGAAACAGTTCTTCCATTATTGAACACTAGCATCCCAACAGATCTCATATTTCTACCACTCAGTAACTACTCCACAAAGTTACCAACATTCATATCCTTATTTACAAAGATTAAGTTTGCCTATTTTAAAACCCCACATAACTAGAGTTGCATAATGTGCTTTTTATTAACATCTAGTGTCTTTAACTTAGCTTCTTTCAAGATTTACCTGCACCATGGGATGTATCACTAGGTTCATTTATTCAAAATTGTATGTATTCCAATGTACAGACAAACGCCCATCCAATAGGTCATTTCCATCTGAGGACTGTGACTGCATATACACACCTTTTTGTAAAGGTGAGTCATCAGTTTTTGTGGGAGTGTACATAAGAGAAGAATTGCTGGACCTATCTACTAACATGTGTATTTAGCTTTAGAAAAATCTCACCTAATAGATCAATTAAATCCCAATGAACATTAGTATCTTCCCCAAATCTTTTATTTGTCTTCAAAATTAAGCCATCTGATACTGCTAATTAGATGTTAATGATTTCTCTTTAATTCTCTGAATAATAATAAATAAATACCATGGAATGAAAAGCTTCCATGGTGATACTTGCAGAGGCTGAAGTTGTCAGCTGCCTATGGAGAGCGAATTCAGGAGTTGAAAGCTGTCCAATGTCTATGAAGTCTGTGGAGCTCACAGGCTGCTTTCTTCAGACGTCTTCTAGTCAATTTCACATCTGTTTGTTTAAGTTAGCTCAAGGTGAATTTCTGAGAGCAGCTGAGAAGGAAAATTCTGCCTTAGAGAGATCCTGTGATGGAAGGTACCAGCCTTCCTGTTTGTAATATTTCAAAGATGATAATTATAAGAGTGAACATTTTGCTTCATCAACCACATTGTATAACACTTCCCACTTCTCTACCTTCTAATTATGACACAGAGTGTGACATGTGCCTCACACATTGCACAGGTGGGAAATTGGAATTCCTAGTCTTTTGCCCAAGCTGCTACTGAAGTAGGGTTTTCTATTATTTATTAAAACTTATATTGATTATTATTATTAACATAGGTATATATGCATGTGTGTGCATATATGTCGATATGTGTGCACCTATGTGTAAGATATGGGTACATATGTGTAGAGGTCATAAAACAGCTTTCAAGAGTTGGTTTTGTCCTCCAAAGTCTCTAACTGAGGTTGTATTTGTATGGTGAGCATCTTTGCCCACAAGTCATCTCACTAGCCCTTGACAGAGTTTTCTAGACCTGCTTGGAATCCTCTATCTGAATCCCTCACTAATCACCATACCAGAGAAGTTCATTTTAGAGGGAGACGAGCATCTTCAGCAGTGTGAAACAAGGGAAGCAACAAATGTGGATGGATTCACAAAATCCACCTGGAAGAATTTCAGATTTGCAGCACGAGAGGGGAAGGACCAGGTGAAGACTGCAAAAACTCTCCCAGAATGAGATGTGCATATTGCAGTGCTCATTTTCAATCTATGTTTCTCCTGGACATATCCCAATAGCCAGGATCATTGGAACAAAAATAATTGATTTTTGTTAAAATTAGCTTGGCAATCATTCATCAAATCATGCTTTAATTTTAAACAGATAACTGAATTTTTGTGAAACTATTTCTAATGACAGTCTGCATAGTCTTTTCTAGCTACTTGCAAAAAGAAAAAAAATAGTCATTAGTTAGCAAATAAAAAAACAAAAAAAAATTCAAGAAGTTTCTCTTCACTTATTGACGCTTTCACGGGCTGTGCTTGGTTTTCAATTTCACAAATGTCTGGTTTCACTAGCTATTTTGCAATTGCTACAACCGTTAAGCCTGCAAGGTGACTGGGCCATTCTGTTTTGGTTTTTTTCCCCCAAATTAAAATACACATTGTGGCTAATGTTGAGCTCATCACAACAGTGTTAAGTAAACAATTACTTCTGTAAGTTTAAATTGAATAAAACCCAGGCTTCCCAGTGTTCAGAAGTTCTCCTTTTGCTTTTGACACTGAGTCATGGAAGGCAGAAGCTCTGATTATTTTTATTCTGTCCTTTTCAGGTTTCTGAGATACCATAGGGAAATCATTTTTATTCATGTTCCGTTACCATCTCAGCCGACTCTTATGTATCCATATTAGAAGATACATGTCCTTTGTAGGTCCTCATTGATGTATGGTAACTGCCTCTTTAGTTTTGCTGCATAACAAGGGTAGATCTGGGACAAGTAACTTCAAACAAAGAGTGGTGCTGAGTCAACATCACTGAAATTGTGTTTATAGCACAAGTGAAATATAAAAAGAAAATATTACAGTGGCTCCCTGCTCCCCAGGGTCAAGTGGCCTCTTATACATCAGGGGTTTGTTTACAAATGTAGAACAGATCCACAGGGAGACATGCAAGGGCTGGGGCTTGAGGACCGGAGAACCTATCAACACCTTACTTCAGAAGAACCAAGTGGGGGATATAGTACAGACACTTCGGAAATGGAGAGTTGTCTGTTACCTGAACCAGGCAGAGTCACACAGAGGAAGGAGGAAGTTAATGCTCTGTCCTCTTCTTCCTTCGAAGGACCTGCAAGTCTGCTCACCAGACTAACTCATCCTGAGCACATGAGACTGGCCACACAGTGGACATCAGCTTTCCAAGGAGAACTGGGCATGGAATGGCAAAAGAAGACATCTCCTATATAGTCACTAAGAAGGGAAAAAACTGTGCTGATGAAACTGAAAGTGGTGTTCTTTTATAATTCAGAACTTTTATTTTGAATGTATTGAAAAGAGAACTGCTAAACAGATAAGAATTCAATTATTTTTCTTATCAGATAATACCTTCCTGAATTAAAAATGACCTTACATTTTAGTGCTAAACAATGGTGTAATCTTTTATAAAACAGTTTCTGGCAGATTCCCCTATGTGCCTGCTAGCAAAAATGACTGGAATGAAGCTTCTAGAACTTTACCTCTCCCCATCTCCCCAACCCCAGGATGCTTCGTGTTTGCCTGTGTGTGGGGGGAAGTGTGTCAGAGCGCTAAGCCTCCACGGTAACACTGACAGAAACCAGCCTGGCTAGAGATTTCCAGAGAGTCATATGAAAAGCGTTGAGACCACGTGGTGGAAGAAGACGTTACTGTTACTGGTCTGCAGCCTTTCCTTTTCCCTCCAATTTCCTATTTGTTCTGGCATCAGTCACCGTGGGAAAAGGGCTCTTAGGAGACTTCCTTATCAGAATTCCATCGTGGCCCAGAGAAACACAGAAGAAATGGTTGCTGTCATTTTTAAGCCACGGAGATTTGAGATGATTTGTTATGTAGAAAGAGTAACCAAAGCAACGTTAAATGCCAGTTCAATTCCACAAATGTCCCCCAAACACATATAATTCATTGAAATGACGCAGCATAGATAACCATAGAATGTCTGCAAGTATCCAGGGGCCTCCTGGGCAGCAACCATGGGAAGTGCTGCCAATTTTAAGATCTGTGCTTATAAAGATATGAAGGAAACACATGCATATGCTTTGGATTGATGAAAAGTGGAAGTGCAGATGAAGCTGGAGAGACAAAGAGAAGGAATGAGTTGGAGAACTTGCTGGTAAGACTGTTTTGGAAAAGCTTAATAGCTTGTTAAAATGACAAGAGTTTACTAAGAGCCACAACACAAAAACAAAGCAAAACAAAATGAAATGACTAGAGACAATAAAATCATACTAAAAATTTCACCAGCCAGAAATAAATTCCTAGATATTTTAGTACACATAAATGTATACAGATATAGTACACATAATGATTTAGCTGAGACTGTCCTACACTGGTTCAGTGTTCATACAGATATATGAATATTATATATATGGTATATATCACATTACCTCATTTATTTAATCATTTAGTGATGAGCATTTAATTTTGTCTTTTCAATTTTATGAATATAGCAGTGGGTTATATTTGTATATATTTCTTCCCTACTGCATAATTGTGTTTTTGTAGAGCATTTCTATGTACATGAGATTGTTGGATTAAATGGGGTTTATTTATACCTGATTCTTAAACAAATCACACCATTTATATGTGGTGATATATTCAATAAAAATAGCCTGAAATATCAGAGGGCAGAGCCAAACCGTGAAGGTCAGGGAGTGGTGACCCATGCCTTTAATCCTAGCACTTGGGAGGTAGAGATCTTCTGATCTCTATGAGTTCAAGGCCAAACAGAGACAGGTGGTGTCTGTAATAATTAGTTTCTGGCCCAGAGATTCTTACAGTGCTGCTGCCCTTAGCCCCAAATAATCACACAAAGGTTTACATTAATTTCATGCTGATTGACCTATGGCTCAGACATATTGCTAGCTAGCTCTTTCATCTTAACCCAATCTATTTCCATTAATCTGTTTATCTATGTGGCTTGGTATCTTTTCTCAGAGCAGCATGGTTGTCTTCTTTCCTCTGTGTCTATTGGCATCTTTCCTGGAATTTCTCCTCTGCTCTTCCTGTTCCTTGAGTTTTCTTAGTTTGATAGCTCTGCCCACATTTTCTGCTCTGACTTCTGGTCAATCAGCTTTTTATTAAAACAGTAGATGTGACAAATATTTACAATGTACCAGACATAATTCTACTACAGGTGTCAGCTAGCTCAGTTGGTAGAGTATGAAACTCTTAATCTCAGGGTTCTGGATTTGTGCCCCATGTTGGGTGCCATCACCACTTGGCTCTGTTTGGCCTTGAACTCACAGAGATCCAGAGGATCTCTGCCTCCCTGACCTTCATGGCTTGGCTCTGACCTCTGATAATTCAGGCTATTTTTATTGAATATACCACCATTTATAATTTGATGTGGATTGGCAAAAATGCTTCCCTGGAAAGCTTGAGGTCTTCATCCTGTTCAGTAGTCATGAACAAGAGCAGTTCTTTCTCTTTGGTTGTGTTCAAGTTTTACCATTTATGTGATGAATTTTTTGGTTTTTAAAATATTTCCTCTTTATTGTTTGTGTTGGTACTTTTGCTGATTTGAAGTTTTATGACTTAACTCTTGATTGTCCTACTCCATCTTTCTTTCCATAAATAGATTGTGGTAGCACTTTGCATAATAGTAGTAATTCCTTACATATTGTTTGTCATGATATTTTTTCCTGCCTTTCAAACATTATCATTGTGGTAGTTTGGTTTTGTTGCCCAGAAATTCTATGTGAATTGATCTTACTCTTATAGCTTTTGGCTCTGGTGACAAAATTTTTTTTTGTTTCAGTTTGTTGTGTTAAAAGCATTTACTCAAATCTATATTTATTGTTTTATATTTGTCATGATTTTAATATACTTATAGTTTATGAAATTTAAGTTCTGTAATGAGGCCAGTTGTCCCATATCATTTGGTAAAAAAAAAAAAAAAAAAAAAAAAAAAAAAAAAAAAAAAAAAAAAAAAAAAAAAAAAAAAAAAAAAAAAAAAAAAAAAAAAAAAAAAAAAAAAAAAAAATCACTTGTTCGCCAGTTATTGGAAATGTACTGAGATTCTTTGGAAAACAGTTTCTGTCTTATTCTCTATACACGGTTGAGCTATTTATTGTTCCTATCTATTTGAAATAGAAGGAGTTTAATGTGGGATGTCTTTTTGTATGCTGTAAATATTATTCCTTAATAAAGGGACTGTTTGGGCTATGGCAAGGCATCTTAGAAGAAGGTGAGAAATCTGAGCATAGTAAAAAGGAAAGGAGGGTGGAGCCATGAGAGACACAATCCAACCATCCAAGAAGCAAGATGTAAAGAAATAGATAAGCCATGGGCCATGTGGCAAGACTAATTAATAGAAATGGGTAGTTAATATGAGAGCGCTAACTACCAATAATTCCTAGCCATAGGTCAAGCAGAATGTAATTAATAAATGTGACTGAGTCATTTTTGAGAGGCTAAGCAATGGTGGATGGGTCCAGATGGTAGGACTAAGGCAGGCCAGAAACGTCTACCACAGGAGTTACTCTCTAAAACTGAAAGTGCTTGAATGATTTTTGTTATGTTTCTTACAGATAAATTTTAAAGTAATTGTCAAATTCTGGAATAGAGGAGATAACATAGCAGGTAAGAGCTCCTCCTATGCAAGCATGAGAACCTAAATTTGGATCCCCAAGCCTCAAGTGAAAGTCAAGAGCAGTCACACTAGTGTCTGTAATCCCAGTGCTGGGGTGGTAGAGCAGAGGCATTGAGCTTGCTGGCTGACAGTGACTCCAGTGAAAGACCCTGTCTCAAAGATATAAGCTGGAGAGTGATGGAGCACTGTACCTGATGTTCTCTTCTGCCCTCTGTGCACATACATGGTCATGTGCACTCATATGCACATGTATACCTATACCACACACATATATCACACATAATCACATGCACACATTTCACACATACATTCATGTGAATTAAAATATTAATTCTGTGCTGACTTTGTTTGGAATTTATTCTTTATGTTTGAGAGAACTGCCTCCTTTACATCACTACATCTTCCTGACCCAAACCAAAGGACATTTTTTCATTTAACCGATTATTTTTTAATTCTTTGCATGATTTCTTTAAAATTTCTAGTGATACATTTTTTTTTTCTTCAGTTTTTCTATTTGTCACTTTTTGTTACCTGTTGCTATTGTGAATACTGTAGTTCTCTATCTGGAATGATTTTATTTTCTTTCCTTTTTTCCTTTCTTCCTCCCTCCCTCCTC
This sequence comes from Sigmodon hispidus, assembly GCA_004025045.1. Taxonomy (NCBI): domain Eukaryota; kingdom Metazoa; phylum Chordata; class Mammalia; order Rodentia; family Cricetidae; genus Sigmodon; species Sigmodon hispidus. The sequence goes on from PVIH01012221.1 coordinate 36,420, forward strand.
CCCACCCTCCCTTCCTACCTCCCTCTCTCCCTTCTTCTCTTTTCCCTCCCTCCCTCCCTCTCTCCCTCCCTCCCTCCATCTCTTTCGTTCTTTTTGGTTTTTGAGACAGGGTTTCTCTGTGTGTTCTTAGCTGTCCTGGAACTTCATCTGTAGACCAGGCTGGCCTTGAATTCACAGAGATCCATCTGTCTCTGCCTCCCAAGTGCTAGTATTAAAGGTGTGCACCATTACTGTCTGGCTAATGATTTTATTAATACCTCCAAAATGTTTTCATTTTTTCCCTCTGGGTTTTATTTGGAAATTATAAATTAGAAGAAAGTTATACAAATTTTACTGACTGGAAATACTGATGTTTTTGCAGTCACCCATAAGTATGTATAGCTCATTTACTTTTCTTAATTATATTATCTTAAATACTCAAAACAGTCTTAGATGATTGTAATTGTCTTCTTTTAGACTTTAATGGAAATATTTTCATTATCTCTCCACTAAGTGTCATGCTGAACTTAGATTTGCAAAGAATTTTACAAAAGTATTCAATCATTGCTAATCCAAATTTATTTCTCAGTTTGCTTTTGAAAAGCAGAAGAGTTTTGGAATGAAATAAATATTGGACAGCTAAAAAAGTATATTATGTTAGTGTACTTACTAAAATTGAATTGTTCTTAATGCATTAAATGACATTTATTCACTATGTGCTCTGGAGGGATTTAATTCTACCCTTTAATGCTCTGCTTAGGATTTTTGGGGTGTGATAGGTCAGCTGTTTTTTGTTTGATATGATTTGCAATAGTGTCATGCTGTTTATAATATGCATTTGGAATATTTCCTCTTTCTCAGGTCTTAGTGAAGCACCTTACTCAGGTAAATGAATAGTATTTACTTATAAATAAACTGACTCTCCCGTGTGTGTGTGTGTGTGTGTGTGTGTGTGTGTGTGTGTGTGTGTGTGTGTGACAAGTGGCTTTTAAAAAGCCCAATTCATTTACTTACGGCTTGGGTGTCATAACAAAAGGCTTTCCATATTGTATTTTACTTAAAGTTTACTCAAGCAGATGTTGTAGCTCATGCCTGCAATATCAGCACTTGGGAGGTAGAGGGAGGGGGATTGCTATGATTTTGAATCAAACATAGGCTACATAGCAAGAACTCAAACCAACAAAAAAATTACCAGAGGTGTCTGTTTATACTTTTGTATTATTAATTAAAGTTCTCCTCTTTTAATTAACATTGTGTGTGTGTGTTCTTTTAGTTATATGGTCATTTCTGGGTTCTTATAAGGGTTTGGTTGGTAGCAAATGCAGATCTCAAGTCCCTTTAGTAACATGACACACTTTCTTTTTTGCATGTAGCCTGAACACATCTGCTTTTATATTTAGATAATTCCTGGATTACAAAACCTAATACAATGTAAATGCCAGATAAACATGCACTTGTTATATCATGCTTTATTTTTTGGTGTGCAATGAAACAGGAAAAGTCAATACATGTTCAGTACTAGTACAATATAATTTACAGAATATTTACAACTTAAAATATGGGACACACAGTTGTAAAGACCCGACTGTACATTCCATTTTGGTTTTAAGTATTAATTGTAATGCTAATCTTTTCAGTACTGTTTTTCAAATAGTAAAATAAATCAAACATGAGCAATGAAACACTCAGCAGTGTTGACCATCTTAAGTAAGTGTAAGAGATGGCAGTGACTACAATCACATAGTTGAAGATACTACTGTGTGAGACTTACCGGAGGCACACAGGCTAATGAGAACATCTTCTTCTTTTCCTTAGCCATGAAGATAAAAATGAACAAATCATCTTTTTTAAAAAAATGTTACTATGTGACAGAAAGGCCCACAGGAAATATCATGAAGTCTTGACTGAATATTAATGTCCTGGTGATTTACAAAGCTCAGAGACAGTATGGTGTCAAGAAGAGACCATCATAGAGGGGTGGCTGGCTAGGGGTGTGCCCTCGATGAAACTCAGATCTGAGTTGACTAGGACTAAAACCAAAGAGCAGGAGGCTGCAGCAAAGATAATATCCTTGCCCCTTCTTCCCTCTGAGGCTGTGGGCAGCCATCTCTGGAAAGCTCACACTGGAAGAGGCTTCCTCATGCATGACTGACTGGTGTCACCCACCTGAATTGAACATCAATCCTAGGACATGATTACTGGTTTCTTCTTTCTTCTACTACACACAATGGGGAAAAGTTTGTTTTCCTGAAGCTGAAATGAAATGTTTATATATGAGAGATTTTATACTGGTGTTTAAATAACTGAAATTCATAAGTTAGTAATATAATATAGTAATATAACATTGCTTTAAAAGATAAATTTGATGTAGGCAAGTTGCTAATAAATGAGAAAAAAACCCAGCATAGATGTTTATGTGCAGATCAATTTATCTTAATATATTTGTGTAAGTCATCCCCACAAGTGGTGCTGTGAGACACAGACTAATTACAGTAAAAATCAAACATAACTTCAACATAATTTATGTTCTGCATTAAACATGGACTTTTGGCAATAAAGAGAAAAATAACTGTGTGGCTGCTAACATAAGCTAAAAGGATGTGGGTGGTTCATGGGAAGTTGGTAAACTAAATAGCTTTTGTGAAGGATGTGTTCAGATTACGTGAATAAGTGGGGGATTCCTATACGGCATGATGATGAGAGTAAATTAACTCCAACTCTGGCCTTCTGTCAGATACTTAGACAAATTCAAGATTTATACACCTAGGAGTGATATTACAGAGTAGTTTTATCTGGGTCCTATGTTTACTATTTATCCAGATCAAAAATGCCTGTGATCACTATACCAGGATTCTGCACAACAGGCAATGACTGCAGAAGCTGGCTGTTTGGGGGCCAGCCACACTAACCATGTATTTTATTTCCCTTGGAACTGGATAGGTTAACTGTGACTCATTTCTGGGTGGTAGAATAGAGCAAAAGTGATGTGCGTGCGTGTGTGTGCATGCGTACATGTGTGTGTGTTTACAACTCCTGCAGAAACCATCCTTGCCTTCTCATTTCTAGAGAGTGCTGGCTTCAGAGATCCAGTGCCCTTCGCCATGTGAGTTCTACTGCAATATACAAACACAAGCTGAAATACAGACTTTAATGATTTTAAGTCATTGAGATCTGGGAGTTCTTTATTTCAGAAGTTAAGGTACCTCAGTGCATAAGGACCTATACCTTCCCCACCAAGCTTGGTGAAAAAATTATTAACAAAACACTTGCAAACTAAATCCAAGAATATATCTCAAAGATCATCCACCATAATCCAGTAGGTATCATCCTAGAGATGCAATAATGGCTCAACATATTTCAGTTAATAAATGTAACCCACTGTGTAAACAATCTGAAAATCAAAAATCACATGATTATCTCATTAGATGGAGAAAAGGCCTTTGACAAAAATTCAACACTCCTTCATAATAAAAGTCATGGAAACATTGGGATTTCACAGCAGCCTGGCTTATTCCTACAGTGCAGTTCACCCAGGCTTCTGTTTACTGTGTCCCTACATACTCTAGTGATGTGGAGCCAACCTGCTCTTTAACACAGAAGCACTGAGAGTTCTATCTGATGACACTGAGGTGAACTCACATGATTAAACATGGAGATGAATAATTCTTGGTGATTTTGTTAAAGTTTATTTACTAAGTTTGATATGCTATTTTTCTTAAGATATATCTATAGAATATTAAAATGCATTTATGTTTCATTAAAATATTTTTGATTATTATAATACTAGGCAGTGAGATGCTAACTCTACGACATGTCCTCCTCATAAAACTACTAAATACCAGTGAAAAGAGTGAATTTGTCATAGATGACTTCAGTGTAGTTTATTAAAACATTCCCATAGTCAGAGAAGTCAGAGTTCATTAAACTTTAAACTCAATTGATTGAAGTATTTATTACATAATGGTTAAAAAGTACAGGAAAGTACTTCAGCTGATTAGATAATTATGAATAAGTAAAGAGAGAAGGATATAACTTAGAAAATTTATTTAAATTATTTTAATTATTGCTGTATGGAAGAAATTAGGAAATTATAATTGTCTTGATATTGTATTAAACTTACAAGATTGAAGCTTTGAAGATGAATAATTTCATGATATTTATGTGGTCATGCATTTAGACTTGTGTCTTAATTATTTTTGAGACATTTTGAATGTCATTGGTAAATTTCTTAGTAAGTTTTTAGAGATGGTTCCTAACAAAGATGTCATTAGGTGCCTATATTTGTCCACATTTTGTCGCTATTGCAAAATGACTGAAGCAGGATAGTCTTATAAAGAAAGTAATTTATTTAGCTCCTCATTTCAGGAGGTTCAATGCACGAGGTCAGAATCAATTTAGGTCTGGTGCAGACTACCGGGCTGATGTCATCATAAATATGTAAGCATTAGATGGGAAAAAAAAGGTTACCTCTCCAGAAAGGAAGCCAGAGAAAGCAGTGGTGGTGGGTAGTCATAGATATTCCCTTTATAAAAACTCTCTCTTAACTGACCAAGGGCCCACAGGACTACCTGTATTCCTTCCAAGGTCAGCACCATCCGTGATGGGGAGCTGTTCCAATAGGCTGCACCAACAAAAAACGCCACATCACTTTCATACATTGCCACACTAAAGACCAACTCTTCAATGTGTGAACACCATACCTAATCTGCCACAGCACTCTGAATTATCTCAGGAGGGAACATACTATATAACCTTTGACTCATTTAATCACTGTTTGTCTCCCTCATAGAGGGGCAATTGTCAAGTTTTAGGAGGGAACTGAAGAATCTGGTACTTCCTGGGTACTTGACACAGCACTCACTGCATCATGGCTGTTGCAACAGAGAAAACTGCAAAAGCAATTTTCACAAGAGCCATATGAATTTACTGATTAATGGAGTTGGACCTTACATAAGAGTCAAGTTCTAGTGCTCATACATAAAAGGAAAATTATTTCCAGTCTGAACTACTCTTAAAAATCCTTGAAATTCCATACAAAATAAACACTGTCACACAATCAACTTGCATAAACCAATTTCAAGCAGCAAACACTATGAGCACAGAGAATACAGAGTTTATACACAAATGAAGATGTTCAAGCGTTTGGAGATGGGTAGAGAGAAAGCACATGAATGCTAAAACTTCTGTTGCTATAATAAAATACCTAAGATGATCAACTGAAAGGAGAAAAGTTTATTTTGCTTATAGCTTTAGCTGTTACTCACCTCATGGCTGGATAGCGAAAAAAGAGAGTGAAATGGAAAGTGATGGGCAGCCACTTTGAGGGAATGTCACTCAGTGACAAAGATTTCATAAAATGTGTATCACAATATGAAATCCCCAAACATTGAAGAGTACAGAAATATAATTCTGTGTCTTCAAAGATGTTACATTGCTTTCTCAAAGAGAGAGCCCAATAGATTCTGATAAAAATAACATGTACTGAGTTACTGAAAAAGAGAGGTCTCTGTGACTAGGAGTGATAAGCATGCTTTTTATCTTGAGTTCTATCACATATCAACAGTGCCACTCTGGGTCATACTCATACAATGACATATGTTCTGAAGCTTTTTACTCTGTTTCCTCCTCTAAGGTGTGTCAAAGGTAATAAGGAAAAGAAAATGATGTGTGAACAAAAATTTTTATGCCTAAGGAAACAATATAATGGCCACAATTCCAGCCTGCAATCATCTCAAATTAAAATTTTAGTACCAAAAAGAGAAATGTAAGAGCAGAGGCTGCAGAGTTTTCTTATACTGCTGACATCTCCTATAATTCTTAAAATCATCAAAATTTGTGTTGCTATACTGGGTCTCAGTAGGGACCCAGCTGAGTGGGGAATATCCCTGGGGAAGATAGTCTAAGAGTTGGGTTCTCTTTTACACAGACTTTTGCCTTCCATAGTTTCTGTTATCTGAAGTAAAATTCAGTTCAAAATATTAAATGAAAATTCTACAATTTCTATATTGAAGCATCTGATATTATACTTACTATAACTATTTTACTTAATTATTAGTGATAATCTTTTTGTGCTAATTCTTAGATTTGGTCATCCATACATAGGTATATGAAAACGATTGCATAGATGTATAGTTTGACATTACATGCAGTGTCTGGCATTCACTGATGGAACTTGAAGAGTCAAGGAGATGCACTTTAGTTTGCAATGACAGGATGGAATCTAGAAGACAGATCATTGCTGACAGTGTATTGTCTCAGATTCAACTGACTTGAGTAGGATGAAGAATTTTCACTTGATTTTTTTTGGTCTCAGGTACACTAAGTAATAAGGGGCAAACAAAGTTTCCCCACCTGTGAATGTGCCCTCTGGCAAATAGTAGCCACACAATCTAGAGTCTAGACCATAATCACCATGCTTCTCAGCCCCTGGTATGAATCCATTTTAACTTTCCAATCTATAGCAAGAGAAGATATAGGACAAAGAGAGGAACAGTTAAGGCTGTATTGTGAATCCTTGGCTCCACTTTGGGCTTTTCTGAGTAAGTACAGAACATGTGAGTCATGGGGATGATTGTGGGCAATCAGAGCTTAATTGATTGACTAGGGACAAAAATTGGTTAGCAAATTCTGTCATACTCAAATTTATATCCCAATATTAGAATTTTTCTCACAATTAACTTTGCCTCCTGCATAATTTTAAAAGTGAGTCATCAGTGCTTTTCTTTCTCCCAAGCGTCCTTTTCAGTTACGAATCTTTTAGTTTTAACTAATTTTGTCCTTGTTTATCTTTGGGTTAATTATTTACCAACTGTCTTTGTTACCATTTCAGTGAGGAGTAGGAAATACTCTACAGTGACACTGAATGACGTCAGCATTAAGCAGAGGTGTCACTTCCATGAGAGGTTTTGTCCCCGTGGGAAGCTGAAAAAGAGATGTCCCTGTGTCTAGGAGTGATGAGTCTGCTGTATACATTTCAATCTTTTAAAATGTATATTTTATTAGAAAGGAATTTTGATTTGTTTCATTCATTCTGTTTAAATCAATGCATATGTTGGCATAAGAGTTAGCAGCCTACAGCATAGGGAGTGGTGGATTTGGTGAGACTGCCCATAGTATAGACTGCCTCTCCTACACTTTTCTTTAGGTAATTGTCTCATTTAAAGAGAAATTATTATTTTTATTTTGAAATTCAAGGACTTTCTAAAAATGTATCACAATATAAAATTCTCAAATATTGAAGAGTACAGAACAATAATTCTGCTTCTTCAAAGATGTTACATTATTTTTTCAAAGAGAGAGCCCAATAGGTTCTGATAAAAATAACACACTAAGGGAAAAATGAATAGTGTGCCAGTAGAAATTAAAGGAGAGACAGACAAAGAAAATCAATACAGGTACAAGCATACTTTGCAAGCAACAAGAAAAAATAGTAAGAACTCTGGCATCTCTGCAAGGTTGAAGTGATGAAAGGCATGAGGAACCACAAAAAAAAATGAAAAAGTCAAATATTTAAGACAAAAACTGACCCAGCTGAAGACAGAAAGCAGAAACACAGTCAGTGCAAGGATAATTGACCACAAAGAAGAGACTCAGTCCATGTAAGAGAAAGCACACTGAAGAATGGTGGCCATATGTTCAAAAAACTTTTATGAACACCTAAACAGCAACTTTAGACACATGGAAAAAAGATCAAAACAAAATAGAAAATATTGTAACCAAACTAAATAAAAGCACAAAAATGGTAATAAAAGGACAGTTTATCATTGAAAGACAAAAATTGCTATGTAAAAAAATGGACATCAATGTAGTCAGAAGTTTTCTGGTTCAAAGTGTCTGTGGTCCTGAGGAATCTTTCCTACTCACACTCCTGCAGCCACTTATAAATTAATTACTCAGAGGCTAATACTAATTACAAACTGCTTGGCCTTTGGGTCAGGCTCATTACCAACTAGCTTTTACAACTTAACTCAAACTACTTTTTATATATCTATGTATTGCCATGTGGCTGCATGGCTTTACTTGTGTCCTATTACATCTTGCCTTCTGGGCAGCAGCCTGCAGTGACTCTCTCTGACTTTGTTTTTATCTTTGTTGTCTTTATCTCTGTTTGGATTTCCTGCCTGTCTCTAAGCTGCCTTGCTATAGGCCCAAACATCTTCTTCATTAACCAATGCAAGTAAAGTATATTCACAACATACAGAAAGACATCCCACATCAGACTATGATACATGCAGGGAAAATTACTGAATATCAAGAAGGAATATTCACTGGCCACAAAATGAAAATTTTATAGAAGAAAAAAATTTTGTGAAAGTATACTTGACATCTCAGTCATCAAGGGTTAAATAATGAGGTCATGATGTGTACAATGTAGAACTAATGGGAAGACAGTCTAGAAAACAATGGGAAATCATGTCTCAAAAACAGACTATGCTATAGAACTTGTAAATGTAAAATGATTGTCTGCAAACCATTTTTGTGACCTGAGAAGAGGGTTGAAGAATGAATAATAAGGGTTCATCTATTTTCAAAACAGGCTACTAATTAAGTAGAGTTAAATATGTCATGAAAGAATTCTATGCACAATTAAAAGAATAATGCTGTATTTTTGTTTGGGGAATATTATAATAAATAAATCATTTTATGTGTATCTATTTGTATGGTGTTAGTGTGCATGCATGCAGACATACATGTGTGTGTGGTTTGAGAGGATGTGTCTGTATGGATGCTGGAGGCCTGGAGTTAAGGTCTAGTGTTTTCCTTAATCATTCTACTTTACTCTTTGGCACAGGGTCTCTCCCTGAACCTGGAGCTCACTGATTGAGCTAGCCTGGCTATTCGTTGGCCTGCAGCCACCTGTCTTTCTCCCTCAGTGCTGCCTTATGGATTTGAGCCCACTAATCTAGTTCTTATGTGGGTGTTGGGAATCCATTAACTAGCTCCTCATGCTTCAACAACGTGCACCTTACCAAGCAACCTATCTTTTTAAGACCATCAGTAAATATAAAGAAACTATTTTTAGCTACTCAATAATACCTTTTGATAATTTAAAAAATCAAAAATTGCCAGTTGCTCATGAAAGGTATTTTTCACTTAATGAAAATAGATTTTTGTCATATAATATATTTTGGTTTTGTTCCTCGCCCCCAACTCATTCTCCTCTTCCCTCTTATCTGAATCAATTCTCTTTGTGTCTGTTTTAGGAAAAGAAACAGACTTCTATGGGGTAACAATAAAATAAAATATAATATGGTAAGATAAAGCCCTAACGAACATCAGAACAGAGCAAGACAAGCAAACAGAAGGAAAAAAAGCCCAAGAAAGGACATATGAATAAGATACATATGTAGAGACCCTCTAATCCACATACTTAGAAATTCCATTAAAAAAACAGTGGAATCCATAGTACATGAAAGACCCACAGGATAAAAAATAAAAATAATAAACAAAAAAAGAAAAAAATAGAAAAAAAACCTCTCATACATTATGAAACAAGCACCTCCAAAGATCCCAATGAGTTAATTTTTGTTGGCATCGACTGCTGAACATGTAGCCACCTTTAAGAAGAGTTTGTTTCCTCAGTGAGACTCTCTTGGCGAAAACTAAATAATCATTTATACGTGGTTATCAACTGGAGATAGCTTCTGGGTTAGGGATGAAGACATGTGTCTACCTCTCCCTCTAGCTCTAGGATCTCATCTGGTGCAAAGCCATGTAGGCCCTGTGCATGCCGTCTCAGTCTCTGTAAAACAGTATGTGTGTCAATCCTATTGATTTAGAAGACTTTGTTTTCATGGTATCCTCTATCCTATGTGGCTCTTACAGCCTTTCTACCTCCTCTTTCACAGGTTTCCCTGCACTCTGAGACAGGGAATTTGATGGAGACATCCCATTTATGTCTGAGTTCTCCAGGATCTCTCATACTTTGAATAATGAATAATGTCTGAGTATGGGTTTCTGTATTTGATCTCATCTGGTGCAGGAGGAAGTTTCGTTAATGATGACTAAGCAAGGCATTGATTTATGAGTATAGCAAAATGTCATTAGGAATCACTTCATTGCTATGTTCCTTTAGCAGAATAGTAGTATTTGGTTTTATCTTAGGATATTTTAAAATCTCTTCTAATTAAAAAATAATTAAAAATTCTCAATAAAAGAAATTTAAACTCACAAAACCTCTAAACAAAATACAATGTAATTTAGAACACTACTTTTGACTTTATTTTAGTGATCTAGAATGCTTTTTATGCTTTTTAACCTTTTTTAGCTTTATGTGAGTAAAAAACAACTAACTAATAATATACTTAAAACATAAACCAAACAATATAAAATCGATGTAAATGTCTAATTCAGTTCTGTAAAAAATAAAAGCCACCACAGGCCAAATCCTAACCTCTAGCCCAAACAAAACCAAAAATCTTCTACCACAAATTTGGATTTCTCTGATGACTAAAAATGTTGAACATTTATGAAAACTTTCTTGTTCATTTGATTTTCTTATTTTAATAATCCTCTGTCTAAATCTGTATTCCCTTTTAAAAATTAGTTTGTTTTCTTGATAACCAGTTTTTTTTAAAAGTTCTTTATATATTTTGGATATTATCTTTATCAGATATATAGTTGGTAAAAATCTTTTTCAACTCTGTTGGATGCCACTTCGTCTGCATGAAGGTATCCTTTGCTATGCACAAACTTTTCAATTTCATGAAGTCCCAAATAGTAATTGTTACTCATATTGCCTGTGGTAATGGTGTTCTGTTTAGAATTTCTTTTCTTGTGCCAGTGAGTTCAAGAACACTTTCCTTTCTATTAGGTTCAGCATAATTGGTTTTAGTTGAAGTCTTTGATCAATTTCGAGTTTAATTTTGTGCCAGGTGGTAAGTATGAATCTATTTACATTCTTCTACATTCAGCTATCAAGTTTGACCAGCTCCATTCACTGTAGATATTGTCTTTTTTTCCCCCAGTGTATATTTCTTGATTCATTATAAAAATTCAGGTGTTCATAAGTGTGAAGATCTGGATCTTCAATTTTATTTCATTGACTAACATGTTTGTTCTGATGCCAATTCCATGATGTTTTTACTACTATAGCTTAATTGTACTATAGGACAATTTAAGGCAGAGTAGTGATACCTCTGGAAATCTTTAAAATAGCCTTTATAAATATGTTATAGGTCCTTAAAGAAAGTATGAATAGATCACTTAAATAAATCTAATGAAAAGACAAGCAAGCAGAGAAATGAAATGAATAAAACAATTCAAGACCTAAAAGTAAAAGTATAATCTGTAAAGAAAACCCAAACTGAAGGAAATCTGGAAATAAAAAATGTAGAGACTCAAATAGGATTCTTAGAGGCAAGCATTGCCAACAGAATACATGGGGTAGAAGAAAGAATCTTCAGCAATGGAGACAAGGTAGAAAAAAAATGAATGTTTTAGTTAAAGATAATATTAAATCTAATAAACTTGGATCCTATGAAATGATCAGATATACGAATAATAAAAATAAAGGAATGAGAGGAAACTGAAGTCAAGGGCAATGAAAATATTTTAACAAGTTTATTGAAGAAAATTTCTCTGACCTGAAGAAGTAAAGTGCTCAGTCATATATAAGAAGTATACAGAATACCTTTCAATGGTGTTTGAAAGTCCAAAGAAGGGGATTTTAAGTTCCATCCTTAAAGTTAGCACTATTAAAGACACAAGAGATGGGATCTATAGCTGATCATGAAAGAAGAATTCATGCTCATTGACCTTCAAAATAGTTTACCTCTAGCTACCAATCTAGTAACTTCTAGTTTAGCTTTAAATCTCCAGCTACAGAGAAAGTTTCTGGTTGTTTAGTTGTATTGTTAGGGTTCTGACCAGGACTTTTGAGCCTAGCCCTGGGGTTCTGACCCACTGTCCTATACAATCACAGAATCACAGATGCTTATATTAATTTTACACTGATTGACCTAGGGCCTAGGCATATAATTTGCTAACTCCTTCATTTTAACTCAACCCATGATTATCGTTCAATCATGTGGCTTGGTACCTTTTCTCAGAGGAGCATAGCTGTCCTCTGCATCTGTTGCCATCTGTGCTGTTTTCTCTGACTTCTCTGTGGCATCTCTGCTCTGTTCTTCCTGTTTCCAGACTTTTCTTAGTCTGGTAGCCCTGCCCAAACTTCCTGTCTGCCTTCAACCAATCAGAATTTTTACTAAACCAGTTGCTGGGACAATTATTTACAATGTAACAACATAATCCCACTACACTTAGTTGAGGAGTAAGTAAAATTTCAACCTTATCTTTAAATCACATTAGAAAAAATTAAAATGTCAAAGTCCATACTCATGCACAAAGATAAGAGTGTGTTAGAATTGAAAATGAGTGTGGAAGAACAGGACTCTCATACTCACTGTGTCAAGAGACTGTAAATCAAATTGTCCTCAATTTATAAATTTTTATCTTTCCTTAATTTATTTTTCCATCTCTCCTAGTGTACACTTAGACCTTTATGGCCTAAATAAATGCTTAAGCAATGTAATTACACATACAAAGACACACACACACACACATCAAATCTATAAGTCTATTTTGCAAAATTCTGTTATCTGGACTGAGAATACAGCTTAGTCAGTAAAGTGCTTGTAATGCAAACAAGAGGATCTGAGTGCCACATGAAGAGGGGAGGGGTGTGGTGATACAGGTCTTTAATCCAGACATTGAGAAGGAAGAGTCAAAGGTATCCCTGGGGCTCCCTGCCTAGCCAGCTATTTTGACAACTGAGTTCCAAGTCAAATGCACTTTCTCCAAAAGTAAAGTGGATGGCCCTTGAGCAGCGATAGTTGAGGTTAACTTCTGGCCTCCACACACAAGATAAATCTCATGAAATGTATATTACCTATATATTTATTTATCCGTCTGTCTATATTTTACTTCTAATCATTTTTTTTTGTATATTTGCGTACTCTATGTGGCATATCTATATATATATATTTGTGCATATGTATGTATATGCATTTGCATATGGATACGTATATGTGTATAAATATATATTGTATTTTTAGGCTGATTATTCTGACTTAATTGGGGTAATGCACACCATGTATTTATACTGCATACAATTTTCAGTAGGTGGAATTTAGTTTTTTTTTTTTTACTGTATTTTACTACTTTCTATTGTTAGAAAAATTTTATGAGAATGTATAATTTTTATACAAATAATAGTGATTTTTTTTTATTCACCACATACAAATAGAGAAAATAAATTCTTAATGATGCCACTACCTAGAGATGCAGACCCTCACAGGAACTAGCAATGCTGAATAACCAAAGCTGTAAGTTTTAATCTCCTGTAGTCTCTGCTCAGTTTTATCTCTTCTGCGTCTCTGCTGATTTCTCCTTCTGCTTTGGCTCCTTTTTCAGGCTATTGTCCTGGAAGGGTCTGACTCCCACTAGGAAGGAGCTGCCTGCATGTAGCCGTCAGCTTCCAAATCCCTTGTTTTCTGTCTGTGTCCTCACAGCTTTTTCCTTTCCCTTTGTCCTGCTCTGCTTATCTCTGCCTTTCCTATTGCTTTTGAGCTCCATGGTCTGACCTTATGATCTTTCCTTTTTGTTTTTTGTCAACCATCTGTTGTCAAACCACTCACTGTAATCTTTATTTTTTAAAGTTAGTTAAAATTTAATTTTAATTAATTTTCCCTCGAAAGGGCAGATATAGCAATTGTGTCCCCTCAGAGTTGTCTCTTTCTCACAAACACTCTCATCCTGGCTCCCAGAGATAGCTGAAAGAATCTTTGGTATAAGTTTAGGTCCTGGGAATCAAGAAGAAACGCTGAGAGTTGATTTAATCACAATGACAAATTAGTATTTGTCAGCAAAAATAGCTAAGATACCCTTTATCATATCTGCTTCCTACAAATATGTGCCTTATAGAAGTTTCTCTGCTTTCTATTTGTTTAATGCAGATTTCTAGTTTGCTACTGGTAGAAGCCTCCTTTCAATTATGTTTAAGATTTTGGAGGTTATTTTCACATACAACCGTAGCTACTGCCACCCCATTGGTTTTCTGGACTCTTGTTAGGGTTCGTTCCCTGAAGTGGTGATTTCCTCAAAGGTGCTGATGTCTTTGTATAAACAGTTCCTGGAGAGTCCCTGAAACAGCTGCCAAACATCCACAATCCAGATGCAGATACTCTCTAAGGAAAAGAAAACCAGATCTGAGGCTGTCAGCATGCAGCTCACTTTTCTAGTCTTTCTATTTAGGTATTTATGAAAAAGCCACTTGGCCTTATATAAAAATAAGCAATCGGGCAAGTACATTATTTTATTGCAAACAAATCTGGATTGATGGTAGTATCAGTCAGGGTTTTCCAGAGGAACAGGACCTATAGATTTTTTTTAATATTAGAATACAGGCTTCACTTAAATGGCATAAATTAGTACAGGCTTGGTAGCTCAACACTAGCTGGTAGCATTCTGAAGAGGGGAGCAACTGCTGGTTATTTAGCAGTCCGAATTTGGAGCTGAAGCCCAGGATGATTCCAAGAGCCACTGGTTTCAGTTCATAGAAGAAGGCTAAAGATGCTAGAATCTGAAGTCACTGAAAGATGTACACAGCAACAAAGGCTGTAGATTTGCATTATAGAAAGAGGTGAAGTCAGGGAAGCAATAGATCCCGGCCACCTGCTGGAAGGTGCTGCTCACTCCAGGGTCCTTTCCCCACAGCTCATCCTTCCTAATACCTTCATGGACATGCCTCAGATATGTGTCTTAGCTGGTTCCAGATCTCCTCAAGGTGACAATTGAGATTAATTATCACAGGAACTCTACCTGTTCACCCCATGAAATTGTGTACCCTTGTGTTCCAGTCCTCCGTGCCTGAATGAGTTTAAGCAAAGTGAAATACTTCAGATTAGTCCTAATTCTTCCAAAACAATCAATGACAACATTTTTGATGCAAACAACTGGGAATAACTATTTATCCCATTTGATTGCTTAAAAGTATGATGATGACTGATGTGTAGGTGATATGAATAATCAAATATATTCAACAGAAACCTCAGTTTATTGTAGTTACTCATAGTTCTTTTCATTCTATGCTTTTTATCCATGTGTATAATTAATTAGTGGATAATCTTAGTTTTGTTTTATATGAATGTCCAAATTTCACTTTGATTATTAGAAACATTTTCTTGAGCATGCTACTCTGGGTAGGTTTTCAGCATCACCATGCTAGCAGTCGCTTAATGATGCACAAGCCAACTCACTGTACTGTTTGTTCTTTTTGGTTTTTGTTTTTAAAGGACTAGTAATTGGTATTGAAAAAAATTCCCAATTGGTCTGGAGCTTGGGAGACAAAAATCATCATTTCTCCACTTCTCTCCACAATGCCTACAACAGTCTTACACACAGAAGGCAACAGTAGACAAAGGCCATGTGTGCAGATTTAGCTGGAGATGGTTTGCCTGCTCATTTTTGTTGTCTCCATTGTTTCTGATCTCATTACAGAATGAGTTTTTTTTTTTTTAATACTAGTTTCAGTCTGGGGGAAATGGGGTAGACATTGTATCTTAGAGTTCTCCCAGTTTTAAAAGAGAAGAGGCTCAGAAATTTTATGAAATGGGATGCAGAAGAGTCCTACTCATTTTGGGTGTGGGTGAATTCTTACCCAATATGTGTTTTGCAAATATAACCTCTCAGTTCATAATGTTTTATAGTTTTCAGTGAATACATTTCTCAACTTGTTGGTTAAATTTATTCTTAAGTACTTTATCAGTTTTTGATATATATTGTAAGTGAGCTAGTTGTCTTGATTTTGGTTTGGGGGAAGATAATTGTAAGTATAAAGATGTACTAGTGATTATTTTTCTAAGAATTATTTATTTTATTTTATTCATATGAGAGGTTTGCCTTCATGTATGTTTGTGTAACATGTACATGCCTGGTGCCTGAGGTCAGAAGAGGCTATTGCTTCCCTTGGAACTGGAGGTACAGATGATTTCTTTAATATATTATCAAAGATAACTGGACATCCATATACAGAAAAATAAAATTATCATTTCTTACATTATGTTCAAAATTAATTTAAAATGGCTTAAAGGTATTCTGAGTCTAAGAGCCAAATATAGGAGAAAGTGTACAAGGAATGCTCCATGACATTGTTTTGGGATGTGGACATTTGAATGTGAACTCATTACATAGGCAACAACACTGAAAATAAAGGAGAATCACGTAAAACTAAAAGACCCTTTGCTGAAAACACAAGCAGGAGAGGAAGGTGATGAATTTTATAGCAACATAAGATATGTGCAAGGCAAACAAATAAGTGGTTAATATACACACCTTTATAGATATTTGGGCAATTCAGGTACTAAGAAAAAAGCACAGTCCAATCACAAAAAATGAATGTATGTGTTTTAAATTTCATTGTAGAGACTCACTCTTGAGGGAGGATGGACAAAACTGGATTTGGCCAGGAGTGGAGACTGATCCAAACATTATTGGGTCAGTGGGACCATAGGACTGTCTGCTCCCTGCCCAGGGAGGGGATGGGGAGTTGCGGAGAAGAAAAATGACCTGATGTGGTGGGAGGGAGAAGGGACCTTGAATAAGGATATACAGGGATGGAAAAAAAAACATTCAGAGGGAAAGCTGAACACAAAGTAAATATATATGTAGCAATCTTATTTGCATTATCACCCTTGATAAGTCATGCTTATGATTTTTATCCTCTTTATAGTTATTGTTAACTTTTCAGCATTTTAAATTCATTTTACTGTTTTTTTGATAAATACAAAATAAATAAAGAAAAAAAAATTTCATTGTAGAATATTTGCCTACTATGACCTTTGATGAATCCCGATCTTTGCAAAACAGATAGATGATAGATGATGATGATGATAGATAGATAGATGATTGATAAAACTTTAGAAGTAAGTAAAAGATCCGAGAACATTTACTACAAAAGACATGTAAATTGTCAAAAGGTGCTCAACAAACTAGTCATTATGAAAATGCAAATTAAAACCACAGAGAGATATTACTTCACAACTGTCAGGGTGAGTATTTTTAAAAAAGACTGAAGATTAAATGTTGAAAAACACATGAAGAAATGGAACTCATGTATAGTTGGTAGAATGTAAATTTGTACAGCCATAATAAAAAAATATATGGAGTTTTCTTCAAAACTTTAGGTTAAACTACCATAAAATCTAGCAATCTCTTCACTTTTCTTCTGAGTATGTATGCAAAGGGATTTAAATTCTTATGTTGAAGATGTAGCTTTACGGCCATGTTTACCACATTATTGACAATAGCCAAGGCATGCAGTTGACTTATGTTTTGCTTTACATTTAGGAAAATGAACTGAATTGAGTGTTAGACATATTTAAGTTAATCCTCCCATTTTACAAACACAGTAGACTCTCCTTATCATTGAGTTCCACATCTGTAGCATCAATAGTTGCAAATTGAAAGCATTTAGAAACCATTGTCTAGTCTGAACATGTACAGCCTACTCTTATTTATATATGGAAACAAAATGTTGAGATGGAAACAGTTGAACTGTGTATACTCAAAGTGGGAGGGGAAAGTGAAGGGGAGATGTTGGTCAAAGAGTATGAACTTACTGTTGTGAAAGAGTCCCAGAAACCTACTGAATAGCATGGTGACTATTGTTAATAGTAATTGCCAGGATTTGGATATGGTTTGTACAAAGTTTGTCTCCATTGTGGGATATAATGAGAGTAGAAAGAGTCTGACTATAGTTTTTAGAGGCAGGGCCTATGGGGTCCCTTTAGGATTACATAAGTCATAAAATGTGATACTTATAATTAAATATTGATAAGTATTGAGAAAAGGAGGAAGAAATGTGAGAAGTTACTCATGTGTATGTGCGTGTGCATATTGCTTTATGCTATGCAATACTTTAAAACATTGATTCTCAACCTTCCTAATGCTCTGACCCTTCAATCCAGTTTCTCATGTTGCAGTGATCCCACCACTACAAAATTATTTTATTGCCACTTTATAATTGTAATTTTGCTATTGTTATATATCATACTGTAAATATCTGATATGCAGAATATCTGATATGTGACCTACAAAGTGGTTGTGACCTACAAGTTAAGAAACATTGCTCTAAATCATTTTGGGATTCTGGTAGTAAGAATACCACCACTGGATAGGAACTTTGAGCAAAAATAAGAATCAGAACTATGAGCCAAAATAAATTGAATTTCTTCAAAACTTACTCTATATGTTGTATTATCAATAACATTAGTTTGAATATTATTGCAGTATATTCTTGAAACTTACTAAGTGGATTGCTATTTATGAGGTTTCTGGTCTGTACTTCCCAGTCTAACCCTGAGGTTCGACTAGCAGTCTGACAGTGCAGCAGTCTGACATACCCACAGAGACACATAGATACTTATTTTAATTTTAGGCTGATTGACCTAGGGCCCAGGCATATAATTTGCCAACTTCTTCATCTTAACTCAACCTATTACTCTTATTCAGGCATGAGGCTTGGTATTTTTTCTCAGGAGCATTTCAACTTCTTTCCTCTGAGTCTCCTGGAATCTCTGTGGAATCTCTGCTCTGCTCTGAGATATTTCCAGATTTTTCTTAATTTGGTAGCCCCACCCACACTTCCTGTCTGCCTCTGGCCAATCAGCTTTTATTAAACCAGTAGGAGGGACAAATATTTAAAATATACTATAATCCCACTGCAAGATAGGTTTCAATTGTCTTTGCAAGCTAGCACACTACAAGTGTTACCTGTGTAAAGCCCAGCAGACTCCACAGAGAGACCATCAGGGACTGAGACTTGGATGCAAGAGTAAGGTTTATTTTGTGGGTGACTCAAGATAGGCAGGGAACTCCTCTCACTCAGCATGAGGGTAGGAGGAGAGTTCCTGTTATTCATATTACATGAGTATTTATAGGCGAAATTTGCTAGGGGTGAACTATGGGTTTGGGTTATTAGGGAACAAGGAATTTTTAGAAATTTATTTTTATCTTCACCGATTTGTTTGTCAAACCTTTTATCAGCTGCCCTTGGGATAGTGACACTCACTGGGGCCATTTTGTTGTTAATTAGTTACCACTAAGTGATCTACTCTGGCTGGGGTGGTAGCATTCTTTGGTGGGCCATTTGACTTTAAATGAGTTGGCCTCTTCTGATATTCTTGGGCCATTCTGTTGTAAATCATATTGTCATTAGGTGGCTTCTTTGGTTAATCAATTACCATAGAGGTACCTACTATGAACTTTGTGCTTGCTTTGCGCAAGTTTCCAAAAACCTGAAACTTAACTCAAAGTGGCCTGTTTTGATTTTTTAGTCTTCCTCACCTGAACTGGGGTGTTAACTAGATTATTATGGTAATTAATTGCCCTTGTAGACCCTTGTTTAGTTACCTTTCCATTGTTGTGATAAAATACCTTGACAAAAGCAACTTAAAAGCCAGGGCTTACTTTGGCTAGTGGCTCCAGGGGATGTCATGGCAACTGGTAAGAAAGAAATGGTTGTGGAGCTGGAGGCTCACTGCTTACATTTGTACCCAGGAAGTAGCAGAAGTCAAGGCCTATTTCAGTGATCCATCTCCTCCAGCAAGGCTTCCACCTCTAAAAGGTTTTACAAGATTGCTAAACAGCACCACCATCTGGGGACCAAGTGTTCCAACATGTAATCCTGTGGCAGACATTTCACATTCAAAGCAGAAAACATATACAAAAACATATTATGGTGAGCTACAAATATAGCTCAGTATTGAGGGCATGAGATCCTTAGTTTAATCAACACACAACACACACACATACACACATGCAAAAAAAAATTCAAATGAAACAAACTTCACTGGCTATGTGTTCTTTTAATGTGGATAGTTTTATTTGCCAATATTCTTTAGTAAAACTAGAATAATTAATGGATATTTTGTTTTCATAGACTAAACATTTCCTAAAACCACATTTCTAAATTGCAACCAAAACAAAAATCACTTAGAAATCTCACCTAAATAAAAAAAGATTTAAAAACAAGTTGCACAAATCACAATCATAGGTTCTAACAATAAGAAAATTCCAAACTACTAAGACATAATAATTAAATCGGGCTGAGGAAATGTCTTAGTAAATACAATGTTTTCTGTGAAACCTTAAGAATCCCAGTTGTATTTCAGGTTACAAAGAATAGGTATATGGTACACACACACACACACACACACACACACATATATATGTATATATATATATATACATATATATATATATTTAAAGCTACAGGTTCAGTGAGAGATCCTGTCTTAAAATACAAGGTGAAGAGTGACAAAGATACCAAATCTTGACCTTTTCTCTCTTCATGTGTGGGCATGGGCACACATCTCTCCACTCCCATGTGTGTATTTAATAGATATATCACACACATAAAAAGAATAAAGAAAAATTAAATGATTTCTGTAATTTTTGTATGTAGAAATCATGTTTTAGGACTTTAACATGACAGAAAATGATTCCTACTATAATCGAAAACATTTTGCAAAATCTAGAACTAAGTTGTAGCACAAAATGGTTCATATAACCATAGTATGGTGTGGCTTTAAACAGAAAAAAAAATTGAGGATTACTAGAAGGTTATATTTAATTTTCCTTGTGGTTTTCTTGTGAATTTTAATTTAAACCAGTGAAAGTTGATATGTGTTTCTTTGGTAGGCAATGTTAAATGTAAAAAAATACCTTTGCTGATCCCCCAACTTCAGCCACTTCCTCTGATACAAACTCTGGAGAGCTTCATCACAAGAAGTGAGTTACCTTTCTCTCAGTCACCAGTCACACTAGCCCCTAGGTCTGGGTATTAAGGGATAATTTTTACTAGCCCCCCAACCTCATCACAGCCCCAGCTGCAGACAAGCAAGCAGGTCCCCTGTTTGTAAGTCTTCCACCACCACCCTTCATCAGACCCTATAGCCTTTCAGCCCTACTTTATTCACAAAACCCATCTAGACCCTGGAGACATCTGTGTTACCTGTGACACAGATTCTACTGACTCAGATTTCACCAAGAGCTTCAATTGTACCAAGAACACCTATTGGGCCAAAAATGGCTTCCTGAAACATAGACAATGCTTTCACCAATTGAAGGAAGAGATCAGTAGACACTAATGCAAAAATACACTAAACAATATAAATAACAATATGACACCACCAAGACCTAGCAGTTGTACAATAGCAAACCCTAAAAATTTCAATATAGAAGAAATGTAGCAAAACGTAATTGTGGTGGGAATGTTCTCTGTATGATGTAAATAAAGTAATTGGTTTGGCCTATGTAGAGCACCGTAGAAGTGGGTGGAGAATCAGGACAGGCAGGGAGGAGAAGGGTAGAGTTAGTCAGTCTCCATCTGACCTTCAAAGAAGAATCATGTAAGGAACACAGGTAAGCCTTGGCCTGAGACATGTGGCAGACAGATTAATGGAAATGGGTTGATTTAAGATGAAAGATCTAGCTAGTAATGTGCTTAAGACATGGGCCAAACAGTATAAAGTTAATATAAGCGTGTGATTCATTTCTTTGGGGGAAAAAGCTGCGGCGGGCCAGGTTCCAAACCTCGGCCCCAAATGAGCAGGGAAACTTTCTATAACATGTAATATAAAGTTTCTGGCCAGGCCTTTCCAAATTAGCCTCTAAGTTCAGACCCATTGACAGCCCCACTGTCACTTAGTCCCAGATAATCACACAAAGCTTACATTAATTTCATGTTGATCAGCCTATGGCTCAGTCATATAACTTACTAACTCTTAACTCTTGAACTAGTTGATGATTAGCCAAGTGGCTTTGTCCCTTTTCTCAGAGCAACATCCTAGTCTTCTTTCCTCTTTCTATGCTGGCTTCTTTCCTGGTCCTCTTTCCTCTCTATCTGCCAACATCTCTAACTTTCTTTTCCTCTTCCCAGAGTTTTCTTAGTGTGGTAGCCCCACCTACACTTCCTGTCTGCCTTCTAGCCAATCAGTATTTTATTAAATTATTATTTAAAGTGACATATTTATAGTTGTTAGTATTTAGTGCATGGAAGGATGGAACTGGACACGCTACCAAGGAGCCATGTTGAGTTTATTTATGGGTGCGGGAGGGGAAGAGAGAAAGAGAGAGAAAGAGAGGGGAGAAGGGGGAACAGAGAAGGAGAAAGAGAGCTGGGAAAGAGTGTCTGCCACAAGTTTGGGGATCTTTAAAGGGTGATTATGTAGACATGCCCCAGGTGTGGCATGGAGTACCCCATAGGAGCATCTCTGCAGGCAGGGGCATGGTCACAACACAGTGTATGGTCACGCTTACACTAACAATAGTATACAAAAGCATAGTCCCACAGCATTTCCTTTTCTTTTCTTTTTAAAACAAGAACCCTAAATCTAATTTTGTATAGTTTTTTTTTAACCATTATCTATAACAACTTATAACTAACACTTGTAAACAAAGACAAACATTCATATTTATTTTTTGGGAATGTGGATATAGTTCTCTAGGCTACTTCCTACTGAATTGAGGTGCTGGTAGTTCTATGAGACCCAAAGAAAAATTTAGGATTATGGATGAGTCTTTAGTGGAGTAATCTGTAAGGTGGGCCATCTGAGCCATCTCTTTGAAGTTGTTTTGGATGCAAAGCTTAGAGGAAACTGCAACAGAGGTGCTCTGAAATGCTGATTATTTGGGCCATCCATTTCCATTGAAGACTTTTCAGGTGGTCTTCCTAAATTAAACCATATTTTCTTTAACTAGGCATAAATCCACAGCCTTTCATTTTTTTTTTTTTTGTGGAAATAAAAAGAAAACCTTTTCTCCAAAGTAGCATATCTTTTGATTTCAATTTTAAAGTCAACTCATTTACAAAATATATAGGTTGAATTAATTCAGCAGCATTTATAATCAAATGTCTTTTAGCAGCTTTTATTTCTTCAATTGCAATTATAAATCTTAAAGACAAGACAATGACATATGGTATCCAGACATTCTTTATAATTTCCATCTTTATGTGGCTTATTATTATTTTTACTCTATTTCTTCTCAAAGGATTTTATCCTTTTTTTTCTTTTCTTTCTCAAGCCTATATAATATTTAAACACACTCTAAATCTTTTAGAGTTTTTTGAATCTCTTATCTTTTCTGTTTCTGATCACACCTTTAATCTGCCAAGATGTGGCTAGGATTAAAGACTTGGCCAGGGTGGCTGAATCCACCTAGCTCCTTCTATTTCTTTCTGTTTCTGACCACAACTTTAATCTGCTAAAGTGCGACTAATATTGAAAACTTGGTTAGGGTAGGTAGCTGGCTCCACTTAGCTCATAGTCTAGCTTCATTTGGAGTTTATCTTTTTAGCAGTGGTACTGGTAGGAGCCACAATTACCACTCTGGGGAATTTTAGGGTTCATATAATCACCAAATAAAGCACTACTGTCTGCTGCTCATAAACTCCATTTAAATATTTGGCAGCAGGCCCTCTTAGAAAGACTCAAGTGTTTTACCACTAACACTGAGTCAGGAAACATCTCTTAAAAGGCTAAACCTCTGCTTGTTTCCAGCAAACAGAGCTGACCCAAGAAAACGCTGCTACTGAGAAGCTGTCTTTGACTTTGTTCCCATTTGGCTGTGAGGACAAAAACCTTAAATCCACCATATGCAGCTTGTTGGTTATATTGAGGCTCAGGAACTGGCCTTATTGTATCTTAAGCCACATTCCAAAAGCCCGTCATTTTGTAGTTCAAGCTAGCATGCCATGCCAGGACATCTCTATACCCTGGTCCACTTGAGAGACACAACTCAGAAGCTGTTTTTGGTATGTTTCTGTGCTATAGAACCCTTTATAAGCTTTCCAAGGTTTTACCCTTATTGACCAACATTCATTAGTCCAGTGTCTACATTTTCCATACTTCCTGCATACTCCAGAAGGGAGGGGTGTTCCCTTGTGACTATTCCTTACAAAGACATTGTTTCTGGCAACACCTTGATTATAATTTCTTTGTATATGACCTTGCCTTCCACAATTATAGCATTTAGTATTTTGCTTTTTTCTTATGCCTCTAGAAATGACCTCTCCTATCCAATTATCTATGCCTTCATAAGAATATGCATTAATTGTTTCATGAATCCAATACTTTAAGGGTGCTGACCTTGCTTTTAATGGTCTTATGATTTTTCTTGCATTGTGTATTAGTGTTCTCAAATGCCAGAAATTCAATTATTATTTGCCTTGCTTCTGAATCTGGTACTATCCTACTTACTGCTCCAGATAATCTCTGCAAAATGTTTATAAAACTTTCTTTTGAGCTTTGTATTATTTTTGTGAATGACTCAGTTTTCTTTCCTACTTCTTCTATCCAAAACCCCAAGCATTTAGTGCTGCCATGTGGCATAAATCAAGAGTGTGTGAATTGCATACAAGAATTGAATTGCCTTTCAATATCAGAATATTCTCCTTCCCCAAGAAGTTGGTCTTGGGAGATGTCTATGGCCCTTGCTCTGCTTCCTTGTTCTACTATTTTAGCCTCTTCCTTCCATCATGTTTTCCACTGTAAAAGTGGCCCTATTTTCAAAACAGCAGTAAACATATCTAACCAGGTCTTAGGGGTGATTTGATTGCAAGAAGACCAGGAATTTAACATTTGTTTTACAAATAGTGAATGCATCTCATATGACACAATCTCATCTTTAACCCTTTTTAGTTCTAGCATATGCATCGGAACCCAATTAACTTCTCTAATATCTCTATCCTTTTTTTATCTTTTAATGGTTACTGGGTATATTAATATGTGTGATAAACTTAGGCTGTTTTTCTGTAGCTTTAGATGATATTGCTGAGGTCTGTTCTTTATACTCCTCTGTGTTTGAATATCTTTTAGCTCCTTTTTAATAGGCTTTTTAAAGACTTCTTTTTTAGTATTCACATTAATTGATGTCTTCAATGATAAAACAGAAATCAAACAACAAAAATATTCATAATAAACATTATGAGGAAAATTCCATCTACTTTATTTATCTTTTCCTTTACTGGTTCTAATATCAAATTGTCTAGAGAAAGATCACAGAAATACCATATATCCTCCATTGCCTTAAACAAATTCCTCCCCTTTAAAAAAAAAAATCTGTTGTACTCACCAATTTAGTTGTCAGAGTTGATTAAATGTTTGTGAAGTGGGGCAGCTACCTAGTGTGATAGCAGCCCAAAGAGGGGCTCAGAAAGAGAAAGAACCTGCAATCCACCAGGAAAAAAAGTCCAAAAAAACTTACCCAGATAAAAGTGAAATGGAAACATGTGTCCCTGGGTCTGTCTAAAGCTGGAGGCTAACTCAACAGCCTAACCAGCCTTTAATTATTCCTCTGGTCATGTGTTATTCTGGCTGGTAAGCTGCTTTTTTTTGGGGGGGGAATTTGTGCCCCAAAGTTGAGCGCCAAATGTAGTAGTGTAAATTTGGGTTGTAAGTAAAGAAAACTCTGAGTCAAATATTGGGGGAAGGCTGAAATGTCAGAGAGAGAAAGCACCAAAGTCAGTCCTCACCAAACTGTCTTGCAACTTCCTCAGCCTTGCTCCTGGTCGTTTCTGCCAGTCACTTCTACCAGTTGCTTCTGTTTCTGCCTGATTTCTATGAGCCCCTTATATACCCTATCCCATCCAGATTAGGATTAAAGGTGTGTAGCCTTGAACTCACAGAAACAGAAGTTCTGCCTCTTGAGTTATGGGATAAAGCATGTTGGTTACCACTTCTGGCTTTCCCTGTGCTGGGATTAATTGTATGTGTGACTGATTCAGCTGTTTATCCTTATATTCAAGGTGTGTGTGTGTGTGTGTGTGTGTGTGTGTGTGATTGACTCAGCTGTTTATTCTTGTATTCAAGGATTTCCTGAGCTGTCTGCCTAGAATTTTACTGGGTGGTCTCTCTGATATCCCAGGATTTATTAAATATTTAACATATATCCACATACCATCACCAAAAATAACAGGAATTAACAATTACTGGTCACTAATATCCCTTAATATCTATGGACTTCATTGCCCTATAAAAGGACACAGGCTAACAGAATGGATATGGAAATGGGATTTTATCCTTTTGCTGCATATTAGAAACACACTTTAGCTGCAAAGATAGACACTATCTCAGAATAAAGGGTTGAAAAAAGACTCTCCAATCAAATAATGTAAGAAACAAGCTGGTGTAGTTATTCTAATGTCTAACAAAATAGACTTCAAAACAAAGTCAGTCAAAAGACATGTCAAAGGTCATTACATATTCATCTCAGAAAAAATCCAATAAGATGAAATCTCAATCTTGAACATTTATAACCCAAATACAAGTGTACCTACATATGTAAAAGAAGCATTATTAAAGCTTAAGTCACACAACAAAATTCACATACTAAAAATGGGAGACCTTAAAAACCCATTCTCACCAATAGACAGGTCTGCCAGACAGAAACTTGACAGAAAAATAAGGGATATAACAGATGTTATGCCACAAGTGGACTTAATAGATATATACACACTTTTTCACCTAAACACAAAGGAAAATACCTTCTTCTCAGAACCTTATGGAACTTTCCCTAAAACTGACCACATACTCTATCATAAATAAAATATGAATAGATACAAAAATGGTAATAAGCTCTTAAATCCTATCAGACCACCATGGCCTAAAGTTAGAGTTTAATAGCAACACAAACTACAGAATGCCTACAAACTCATGGAAAACTGGACAACTCTCAATGGAACCATCTCTGGGTCAAGGAAGAAATAAAGAAATTAAAGACTTCTTAGAATTCAATGAAAATGAGTGAATCTATAACATACCTAAACTCATGGGACACAGTGAAAGCAGTTTTAAGAGAAAAATTAATGACATTAAGTGCCTACATAAATAATTTAGAGAAATCTCACATAAGCAACCTAACAAGACACCAGCAAACTCTTAAATAAATGAAGTAAGCTTCCCAGGAGGGGTAGAAGGGAAGAAATAACCAAATTCAGGGGCAAATGAATAAATGTAAAAAAAGAGAACACTACAGAGAATCAATGAAACAAAGAGTTGGCTCTTTGAGAAAATCAACAAGATAGGCAAACCCTTATCTAAGCTAAGCAAAAGGCAGAGAGAGAATATTCAAATTAACAAAATCAGAAATGAAAAGTGTGTTATAACAACAGACACAAGGGAATTCAGATAATCATTAGGTCATGCTTTAAAAACCTAAATGAAACAGACAGCTTTCTGGCCAGGTACCACTTACCAAAATTAAATCAAAACCAGATAAATGACTTAAATAGACCTATTATCCTTAAGTAAACAGAAGGGCTTATTAAAAGTCTCCCAAACAAAAAAATCTCAGGGCCATATGGTTTTAGTGCAAATTTCTACCAGAATTTCAAAGAAGAGCTAATACCAATACTCCTCAAATTGTTTCAAACAATAAAAACATAAGGAACATTGCCAAACTCTTTTTATGAGGCCACAGTCACCCATACCCAAATGACACAAAGATACAACAAAGAAAAAGAATTAGAGACCAATTTCTCTCATGAACATTGAAACAAAATACTCAATAACATACTAGCAAGCCTAATCTAAGAACATATAAAAAATAAATGATCTACTATGATCAAGTAAGCTTCATCTCAGAGATTCAGGGAAGGTTCAAATTAGAATATAAATTAGAAAGAAAAAAGTCTAACTTTTGCTATCTGTAGATGATATAATAGTATATATAAGTAACTTCCCCCCCCCAAAGAAAGCTCTACCAGGAAACTCCTACAGCTGATAAACACCTTAATTAATATGGTAGGAGACAAGATTAATTAAAAAAATTAATAGCCCTTTTATACACAAATAATTAAAGGACTAAAAAAAGGAATTATTGTCAGTCTTTACAAGTATTGTTTTTGCTATTTTAAATGATAACTTTGCAATAGATAAATTTGGTAAGAAAGCAAAAAATATGGAGAAGAGAATTGATAATAAAGCAAAACTTTTATCAGAATAAAGAAGACCGCCGCCACCTGGACCTGTGCTCTCTGCGGCGTCCCAGCACACTCTGGAGCAGGGGCAGCTGAACTCTGCACCTGGCCACACCCACAGCTCCTGCTGCTGCTGAGGGTATCTGCAAGGATCCCTACCGCGACCCCGAACTGAGTGAACTGAGCAAACTAACTGCAGGGGTCTCTGAGGGGCGGATTCGAACCCTGACCAGAGGTGAGGAGGGCTCAGCGGGCCTCAGCGCCTGTATCC
>PVIH01012222.1:0-64646 GCA_004025045.1 Sigmodon hispidus
GGATGGAAAAAAAAATTCAGAGGGAAAGATGAACACAAAGAAAATATAGGTGTAGCAATCTTATTTGTATTTCTTCCCTTGATAAGCCATGCTTATCATTCTTATCCTCTGTATAGTTATTGTTAACTCTTCCACATTTTAAATTCCTTTTACTGTGTTTTTTTTTGATAAATACAAAATAAAGAAGGAAGAAAAAAAACCAAAAAAACCAAAAAAACAAACAAACAAAAAAATCCAAAAAAAAAAAAAAAAAAAAAAAAAACCCTGCCTTGAAATGAAAGCAAACAAAACAAAACAAAGAAGGCTGGAGAACTGGCTCTGTCCTCTGATACTCTAGACTATTTTTTTAAATACTTATTTTCTTCTTATGACTTATTGGCTTGTCTTACATGTTTAGCTGCTAAAACATTTTGACCTTAATTTAGGTCCTGGGACCTATTGTTATACATCGTCTTGCAATAAATACCCTTTTTTCCTTCTTTATTCTTATCCTTCCTTGTTCCACTCTTATTCACCTCCTTTTCTTTTCCTTTCTTCTTTAATGATTATGATAACTTCACATTCTGTAGCCCAGGACTGTATATTCCAATCAAGCTGGTCTAGAACTCAGAACAGTACTCTTAATTCAGCCTACTAGTGCTGTATAAAAATATTCATCCCTGAATCCTGTAATTATTTTGTCATTCATTTGAAGCTATCAATTTAATCTCCATCATTAACTTAAATTATTTAACGTGTCTTTTGTATAGTTTGTATTACAGTTCTTAAATTTTATATTCAAGAATCAAATGTATTTTATTGTTTGAGACACTGTAGTTTAACTTTAATACCATAAATTTTTGAACTGCTTCTTAGGCTCTTAATAAATAAAATTTTATCTGGTTATTATTTATAAGTTGTTCTATCAATTTTTACATATTCTGTGTTTTAGGGCAATATATTACCCTTGCTTCCCCTTTCCAAATAATATTTTCCTAATTTCTGTCCATCATGTGTGCCTAATGAGATATTTGGCATTATGATATTTGTATATTATATACTTGTTGATTTATATGTAAATTATAGAGTTTTTATTTTTAAAAATTGACTCATTGCCTTGAGATTTATTTAGCATTTCCTTATATGCTACAAAATTTTTTAGCATAACCTCTCAAATTTTATTCATTTATTGTATATTTGGCCTATGTATACTTTAAAATATATCACCTTAAATTTCAGGTTTTTTTTTAGTTGACATATAACATTTATATATGTATTTAATGTGCTCAATTTTACTCAAAGAATGTGTGTCTATATTGGGTGAGTTTCTAAGTGAGATGTCACCAGCCTTAAACATTTTAAGTTGTTCAGGTAAAAATGTTGTAAAGTAACAAAATTATTTCAGGGCTCTCTTACTAGTAGAACCGAGCCAGTCACATTAATTTTAGTTTTATACTTGTGATATGATTATGTTCTCTTATAACTATAATATTTCATATATATCATTCCTACTTTAATCTTAGTGACCAACATTTCATTTCATATGTAAGTATTAATTATACTAAAAGTATTACAATTACTTCTGCTTTTATCCTTTGGATCACCCATAAAAATGATTCTCAACTTGTGGGTCATGATCCCCTTGAGGGTTGAATGAACCTTTCATATTGATCACATATTAGATATTCTTAATTTCAGATAATTACATTATGTTTTATAACAGTAGCAAAATTACAATTATAAAGTAGTAAGAAAATGTTTTTATGATTGGTGATCATTACAACATTAGGAACTGTATTAAAGATTTGCATCATTGGAAAGGGTGAGAACCACTGATCTATTGCATATGTTTTAAGTTAGTAACATGTAAACTTTTCAGGATAATCATAAGGCATTAATATTTTTTTTAATTTCATATCCCTCACAGCTCCTTCTCCCAGCCCTTTTGGTTGGGAAACTTAATAACAGCTTCAGTTTCCTTGGAGGTTATAAGTCTATTTAGATTATTTATCTGGTCTTGATATAATTTTATTAAGTGGTAGCTGTCCAGAAAGCTGCCCATTCCTTTTAAGTTTTCCAATTCAGAGGAGGAGTACAGGTTTTCAAAACATAAACTAAATGTTTTTTTGGATTTCCTCTGCCTGTTCTTATATCATTCTTTTAATTTATCATTTTCTTAATATGAATACTCTCTTTTTGTCCTTTGGTTAGTTTGGATAAAGTTTTGTCTATCTTTTTAACTTTCTCAAAGAACAAACTCTTTGATTCATTAATTTTTCATTGTTTTCTTTGTTTTAATTTTATTAATTTCAGCCCTGAATATCATTATTTCCTGCCATCTACCTTCTAGGTGACCTTGCTTCTAATTGTGCTAGAGCCTTTATTTAGCTGTGCTGTTAAGCCTTTTGTGTGAGATTTCTCTAAGTTTTTTATATAGGCATCTAGTACTATGAATTTTTCTTTTAGCACTGCTTTCATCATGTCCCACAAGTTTGGGTTCACATTGTAGATTCATTTTCATTGAATTTCTAAAAGTCTTTGATTTTTTTTTCTCTTTACTTCTTCCTTGACTCAGAGGTGGTTTAATTGAGAGATACATAGTTATTGTGAGTTTGTAGACTTTTTGTAGTATGTGTTGTTACCTCTAACTTTAATGTATTGTTGTCTAGTAGGACACAAGGAGTTACTTTCATTTTTTATCTATTAATATTTGCATTACGGATGTGTATGTGGTCAGTTTTAGAGAAAGCTTTATGAGGTGCTGAGAAAAAAAAGCATATTCCTTTGTGTTTGGTAGTAATAGACATATCTATTAAGTCCATTTGAGTCATAACCTCTGTTAGATCTCTTATTTCTCTTTTAAGTTTCTATAGAGTAGACATAATGGATGGAGTATAGAAGTCTCCCCCTATTAATTTGTGGGGTTTGATTTGAGATTTGATTTTTAGAAATAGTTCTTTTTACATATGAGGATGCCCTAGTCTTTGGGGTATAAAATTTTAGATTGAGACTTTATCTGGATGAATTTTTCCTGAGATAAATAAATAATATCTATCCTGATCTTTTCTGATTTATTTTATATTTTATTTTGTTAGATATTAGAATAGCTATATCAGCATGTTTAAGTTCACATGACTGAAATCTTTTATTCTGAGAGAGTATCTCCCTTTGGAGTTGAGGTGTGTCTCTTGAATGCAGCTGAAGGATACATTGTTTTGGTATCCATTATGTTAGTCTGTGTCTTTTTATAGGTGAATTGTGTCCATTGATATTACAGGAAATTAATTACCAGAGAATGTTAGTTCTTTTTATTTTTGGTTCTAGTGTGTGTATATTTCCTTCTGTGTGATTATTGCTTGTGGTTTCTTGGGCGTATTTAGCTTCCTTTTATTGGAGTGTTCCCTCTAGTGCTTTCTATAGAGCCAGATTTGTAGATAGCTATTGCTTAAATCTAGTTTTGTCATGGAATATCTTGTTGACTCCATCTATTGAGATTGATTGTTTTTGCTGGGTTGGCAACTGTAGTCTCTTTGTGTATGTATAGAATTTATGGGTTTCATTATTTCTGTTGAGTACTCTGGTGTTATTTTGATGGGTCTGCCTTTCCAAGTTACATTTTCCTTTGCATCTCTTAATATTCTTTCTTTATTCTGTAGGGTTAGTGACTTGATTATTATATGAGGAGCAGACATTTGGGGAATGTCTAGTCTATTAAGTGTTCTGTAAGCTTCTTGTGTCTTTATAGGCATTTCCTTGTTAAGATTGGAAAAATTTTATTCTATGATTTGTTTAATATATTTTCTTTGCCCTTGAGCCTGTATTCTCCTCCTTATTTTATTTCTATTATTTTTAAGTTAGGTCTTTTCGTGGTGTCCTATATTTTCTGAACATTTGTGTTATGACTTTTTTGGTTTTAGTGTTGTCTTTGTCTGACTTATCTATTTCTATTATTGAATCTTCCACATCAGATATCATCTCTTACTCTGTTGGTTATGTTACTTTTGTTGCTCCAGTGTATTTCTTCAGATTTTCTATTTCTAGTATTCCCTTGGTTTGTGTCTTTTTATTGCTTATATTTCAATTTTTGTATCTTGAAATGTTTTCTTCACCTTTTTTTGCTCCCTTTTTTGCCTTTTATTTTGAAGTTGAAAAACAAGAGTTTATTAATGAAGAAGTCTTGCTTTAGGAAATGTTGAGACTAATTATAGTCAGGCTATTACTTAACCATAGTTTATCTAGAATTTCTTACAGTTAACAATCAAAGGAGTTGGAAAACTGCTAGGAGACAGACTAGAGTTTTAGCCTAGCTTACAAAACCCATTCATTAGGATTTTGCCAGCAGGGCTTCTTCATCCCTGCTGATTTGATATTCTTTTTTTTTTTTTTTTTTTTTTTAAATTTTTTTTTTCCTTTATTTTGTATTTATTAAAAAAAAACACAGTAAAAAGAATTTAAAATGTGGAAGAGTTAACAATAACTATATAGAGAATAAGAATGATAAGCATGGCTTATCAAGGGTAGACATACAAATAAGATTGCTACACCTATATTTTCTTTGTGTTCATCTTTCCCTCTGAATTTTTTTTTTCCATCCCTGTATATCCTTATTCAAGGTCTCCTCCCCCTCCCAACACCCTACGGCCATACCACCCTGAACGCGCCCGATCTCGTCTTTTTTTTTTAAATTGCTATTATTAACAAAGAAGTCACACTTTCTATCCTTGTATATCCTTATTCAAGGTCCCTAACCCCTCCCACCACATCAGGTCATTCTTTCTTCTTCACAACTCCCCATCCCCTCCCTGGGCAGGGAGCAGGCAGTCCCATGGTCCCACTGTCCCAATATTGCTTAGTTCAGTCTCCACTCCTGGCAGATTCAGTTTTCTCCCCTCTACCTCAAGAGTGAGTCAGGTGTTCCTCTAAGGGGAGTGGGATCTGAAGGGTCAGTCCAAGGTGTTTCTGATCCAAAGCTGTTCAGTGGTTGTCGATTGCAGCTTGGGCATGCTTTGCTTTTTTTCTTGTTTGTTTGCTTGTGTGTTTAGAGTCCACTAAAGAGTGAGTACATCCCCTGCTTATTTTTCTGAGTTTGTGATTCCTCACTCAGGAGGATATTCTCCAATTCCATCCATTTGCCTACAATTTTTAGAATATCATTTTTCTTACTGCTGAGTAGTACTCCATGGTATAGATGTACCACAGTTTGTTAATCCATTATTCATTTGAGGGACATCTAGGTTGTTTCTAGGTTCTTACTTTGCTTGTTTTTTTAAAAGAGATTTGTTGATCTCTTCCATTTTTTTCTTTGTCTTCTATTTCTTTAAGGGAGTGTCTTTTTTAAGTTTTTAAAGTTTCTATTATATATATATATATATATATATATATATATAGTTGTTTTAAGGTAGTTTCCTTCTGCTTCTTATATATTGTCATAATCAGGCCTTGTTGTTTTAGAACCACCAGATTCTGGTAGTGCTTTATTGTCCTTTATGTTGTTATATGTATTCATGTTCTGCCCATTGCTTCCTCAGATCAATGTAGTCTTTGTCTGTATCTCAGGGAGCTGATATTGTAGCAATCTGTTCTTACTGTGTCTGTGTCTCAATCAGCTTCCCTTATTCCTATCTGGGCTGTTGGTCCAATTGGAGGTTCGTGGATTCTGTGTCACAGTGAGCTGGTCTTGGTGTAATAGGAAGAGGGTGATCCTTTGAAACAAGGATCTAATCTTGGTCAGATATGAACTCTCGATTAAAAGGAGGATTGGATCATATAGGGGCTCTTGTTTCAATAGGTTCTGTCAAATCATGTGTTGCAGGTGCCGCTGTCGATCAAATAGGTGCTGATTAACTGTGGGTTTCAGGGCCATTCTTGATCCAAGAGGTTCTCAGGAACAATATGTCTGGAGTAGCCACTCCTCGTCCAATATATACTGAAGAACTGTGTGCCACAATAGGTGCTGGGAAACTGTGGGTGTCAGGTCATCACTGAGGTCACTGGGTGATGGGGTAGGGTGAGAATTAGGGCACTATATTTAGTTGGGGATATACAGAAAGCTAGATTTTACTGGAGTTTGGGTGTTTGGCCTGCTGGGGTCATCCTTTGTGTCCTAGAATTAGGGAATATATAAATGGGGGTAGAGTTCTAAGAATTATGTCTGAGGGTCTGGGTCCTGGAGGCCTAGTACTATGGTTAGGCTGGGTAAAGTGTCATTTACCTCTTGGATCAATAGTGCTAAGGTCTTTTTTGGGGCCAAATCTGTAGTTGGGGTTGTCCAGAAATCTGGATTTTACTGGGGCAGGGGGTTCTGGCTTGCAGGCATTTTCCCTGCTCCTCTGGATGTCAGAAATTAATATTTATAAAGAATTATACAATCTCCTTCTTGAGCTTAAGCATACTATCACAATAATTTCTAACCTGATTAATATAACTACTGAAGTATATTACAAACTTCTTTGGAGTTTTATATTAGGTCAGAAAAGTATTAAAATGTGAGCAATTTTTTCTGCCCTCTTGAGCAAGACAATTAATATGCATATTTTTTGAAAACTGTTGAGAAATTCTGACATAAATAAATTAGGTACTTTTATGTTATACTGGAATACTCAGGATATATTCCATACAAATTCTGAAGAAGTAATGAAAACCTAAAACAAATGTGGGTTAGAAAATAGTAAGTGATGAAACAGTAAATTTAATAAACTTATAAGGTGAGGTGTTGGCATACATGTAGTGTGCTATAATGGAGTCACAGAATTCATCATTAATTAATGAACAAATGTCAAAGGCAACTATGTAGATTTGTGTAATGTTAAGCCAGGAATAGGACCAAAAAATGTTTCAACCTTGTTTAATTTGCTTTGAACCTTTGTAATATTCCTTCTCTTGGTAATCTCGTGAAAGAGTAAAAATGAGACACACATACTCAATCACCTCTGGCAAGCCAGATCTTTTATATATTAGTAGTAGTAGTATTAATGCAGAAACAACGCTGTCATAGCATAGGGAATAAGAGAGTTTATTCTGGAGCCAATTATAAGTAAGTGATTATATCCTGGGAACCCTAACACTAACTCTATAATATAGTTTTATATTATGAATTTTTACCACAAATACCAAAGACCATTTACCTGATAATAACTTTTAATAATAATAATAGCTTATTTCATAAATTTAGACATTTCTCATTGGTGGGAACTTCAGGTTTTTACCATAGGGAAAAACAAGGATGTTTCTGTCATAAACTTTATGTGAAGCCTGTTGACATTTTAACTTTTTTGTTGTGAGAAACTAGTGGTCTTTTTGTGGATTCCAAAAAGATTTGCCTGTTGGACTCAAGGATAGATGTTAAGTCAAACATAAAAATATGTTACAAATACTTGTTAAAGTTACTAGAAATGATTTGTCTCTGGACCTTTGGCATTTTTAACTCTCCATAGTTGCAGATATAACCAACCACTTCACCTCATAAAATTATTAACACTTTTTTATTGTTTTTTTGAGAGGAGGGATAGCAGAAATATGGATACTTAAGTTGTAAATGTTAAAATTTCTGATTCAATAGACATCGTTTTCATTTGAATAAAAATATTTTTATTTCATCAGTAATAAAAATTAACTATGTTTGTAACTATCACAGTTTAACAATGTAATAATATGTGACTTTTATGGTTGGAATTTTTAGTGATTTCAAATTTTTTCTGGAAATTGTAGGCTTTCCTGGTAAATTTTTTTGTACACAGTGCAAGAAGCATTAGATGAACTATTCTTCAAAGTTACATAGTTTTCTCCTATCTTCTATTTCTGTAAGGCTCTTATGTATCCTTAGGTTTGGAAAGTTTCAGTTTATTTTATATTATTCACATTGTGCCTTTTGAGCTTGGGGTGATCATGTATGGTAATGTTTAATACAACTCTTGAAAAAATATGTTTCACTGTGAATTTAGTGTTTTAAAAGCATTTTCTATAACATGACAAATTAATTGGGGTTTGTTCTTTCTAAATAATTATATTTATAGGTTTTTAATCTTAATAGATTTTTATACTGTACTATCAGAAGGTTTCTTGTTCTTTTTTCTCAATTGTATACCTGTAGGACATGTGAAATTTATTAAAACAAATTTATCTCTGTGCAAGTTCACTTGCTTGTTCATTGTGGGGTTTGAAACTCCATCACTCTCTGAGGTTTTTCAGGTCAAGTATAAAACAGAACTTAAAATTTATCTGTGAACTAGATAACTGTGAGTTTAGAACTTTACAATAAAGCATGGTGAGTCTACCATTAAGCTCATAACTGATGACAGTAATACTCATTTCCTGAGAAGATATTAGTGGCTACTATTTCAGTGTGCAAATGTAGGGCCCCTTGAGATCCTTCAAAATTACATGGTTGTCTCTTGACAGGCCCATTGTGCAATCTCCATGTTGGCAAACCTATTTTCACTGAGTTCAAGTTTGGATTGGTTATATAGTAACAAGGAATGCTATTTTATCTTTACTTATTCTCATCACCTTGAATAGTCATAAATTTGCATCCACAATATTTTCACTGCAAAGAGGCTTCTATGATTAACCATGTGGGTAACACTTTTTCTGTGGTATGAGCAACAATAATTAGATGATAGTTTGATGTTATTACTATTTGGCTAAACATTGGTAGGTTTTAAAACTAAAGCTTATTGGTTTCATGGACATGGGATTTTAACTGCAATTTATTTCACCTGAAATGGAATCTCTACAATGAAGAACACTATAAGAATCAACAGAGATTAGTTTCCCTGTAAAAGATGTGTCTCCGTTGCACAGCTGAAAACATCTTGTCTGAAAGATATGATAATGTATATATTGGAGCTTATAGCTGGTGAAGATAATTGGTACTTTTTCTTTTGTTGCTCTGAAATCTGCTTGACAGAGATTAAACTTCTCTATCTCAGTTCTAGGCTGTTTTTCCCTTTGTTTTGCAATCAAATGCTAGTGTATCTTCAGAAATAGGCTGTTGTTGGTTTTCTTGTGCTCTTTGGCTTTATTTCCCCCTTTGACCTTTTGAGAGGCCCACCACCCAGCTCCTAAATAAATTACACTTGAATTTTTATTCTTACTTGTAAATGCTTTTCCTTAGCTTGGCTTGTTTCTAGTAAAGTTTACTAAAATTAGCATGTCTTCTTTTTTCCTCTGGTCTTTTATATTTTTGTATTTTTGCTTATCTTTCATGTCCTTTTTATTCCACATTTGGTTGGGTGGCTAAACCCTTCTGTTTGTTCCTTGATCTCCTTGCTTCTTGACTGATCTCTTTTTTTTTCCTTTTTCTTCTTCTGTTTATTCTTTCTGACCCTTAACACTGTCTATCCTTCCTCCTGTCTTGCTACTGGCCATTCACATTTTTACTATATATTTAAATATTACTCCTCTATTGTGTACTTAGCAAGTCATTCTCTTATGCAGCCTCTCACTTTGTCAAAACAATAGTGTTTTTTTTCCCTTATAGAAGCTTCTCAGTGTTATATGGTCCCACGTATTAATTGCTAAGCTTACTGCCTATAATAATAGTATTCTCCTTAAAATGTCTTTTTGTGTCAATGAGTCCTAGACTATTTCCAACTTTCCTTTTTATCCAATTTAGTGTATTGGGCCTTATGTTGAAGTGCTTGTCCTACTTGAAGTTGAGCTTTATGAATGATGATGATTATGGACCTATTAGCATTCTTTTGCATAGAGACATCAAATTTGAGCAGCACCATTTGTTTAAAATGTTGGATTTTCCCATTGTATTTTTATCTGCTATATAAAACATTAGCTGTCTATTGATGTAAAGAATTATGTATGAGTCTTCAATTAAAGTCCATTGATTGATGAGTCTGTTTTTAATTCTAATACCATGTTTTTTTCATTAAACATATCTCTGTAAAATAAAGAAGTTTTGGAATTAATTCTTGGAAAGTCTAGTGGAAGTCTGTGTCGAATACATCCTGTCCTGGTAATTTGTTGTTCTTGAAATACTTCTGATTATTCTTTCTACTCCACTGGGAGTTATATGTCTGTTTAAATTGCTTACTTAATCTTGATAAATCTTTAAT
Source organism: Sigmodon hispidus (assembly GCA_004025045.1). Taxonomy (NCBI): domain Eukaryota; kingdom Metazoa; phylum Chordata; class Mammalia; order Rodentia; family Cricetidae; genus Sigmodon; species Sigmodon hispidus. The sequence continues at coordinate 10,047 of PVIH01012222.1, forward strand.
AAGTGTTATGTATCAATAAATGTATTTATATTTTTAGATTTTCCAATCGATTAAGCAAATGCTTTTAAAGTATGCTCTCATTTTTTTTGTATTTCCTCAGTGTCTGTTGTACTTTTCTGATTTTATTATTGTGAATCTTTTACCTTCTTTTAGTTAGTTCTACCAATAAGTTATCAAACTCTTTGATTTCTTCAAAAACCCAGCTCTTTATTTAATTAATTCTGTTGATTTTGTTTGTTTCTATTTTAATGTTTACCTAAGTTTTATTATTTCTTGCCGTCTTCTGAAGCATGAATCTTAATTGGTCTTAATAATTAAAAACCTGGAGCCACACAGATAAGGGGTAAACACTGAAAAATTAGAAAGACAAAGATGCAAGCCACTAGAGATACGTCTAATCTCTTTCAAATCCTCAAGCTGAAAGGAATGAGATTCTGACTCTATGAATTATCAGAATGAATGGAGCTCTGATGCTTCATCTGCCCAGCTTATTTTTCTGTCTCCATCTCCCTAGTGCTGGGATTAAATGTGTGAGACACTGTTACCTAACCTCTATGGTTAACTAATAAATTGTCCTGAACTTTCATCTTCAGGTAAGCTTTATTTATTAGAGTAAAACCAAAATACCTCCACATCCTTCTTCTTTTGGGTGATATTTTTTATTTCTAGAGCTTTCAGGTGCAACATCACATTACTAATAAGATCTCTCCTTTTTAAATGTAGACAGAGTAATATGAACTTGCCTTTTAGAATGAACTTCACTGTGTCCCATTAGTTTGGATTTGTTGTGTTTTTATTTTCACTAAGTTCTAAGAGGTATTTTGTTTTTTCTTGACTTATGCTTTTACTTATTTTTAAATCAATAGTGAGTTGTTTAGTTTCTATGAATTAATAATAATTCTGTTGTATTTGATGGTCAGTTTTACAGAGTGGCTGTCTGATATGATGCAGAGAGTATTTAATTTTCTTGTATCTGTTGAGATTTGCTTTGGATCCAAATACATGTTGTGTTTGGAGAAAGTTCTATGAGCTACTGAGAATGTATATTTCTGTATAAATTTTTTTAAATATGTGATATATCTATTTAATTTATGATGTCATTTAACTTTGGAATTTCTATGTGTAGTTTTGTGTAGATTATCTGTGTATTGATGAGACTTGGATATTGAAGTCACTTATTATCATTATATAAATGCCAATATGTGATTTAAGCTTTAATAGTGTTTATTTTAGGAACTTGGGTGCCCATGTAGGTGTTGCATAGATATATACAATTGCAATATCCTACAGTTGAGGTTTTCCTTTGATGAATATGTATTATCTTTTTCTCTTATTATTTTTGGTTTAATGACTATTTTGGCAAATGGCAAAACAGCTTTGCTTCATTGGTCCACTAGCTTGAAATTATTTCTTCCATATCTTTATCTGAGGTGATGTCTGTCTTTGATGTTAAAGAATTTTTCTTGGACACAGTAGAATAATGGATCCTATTTTTAATCTAATCTGTTAGACCCATGTCTTATTATTGGGGAATTGAGATCACTGATGTTGAGAAATATCAATGAGCTGTGAATGTTAGTTTATTTACTTGGTTGTTATGGTGTCAATTTTCCCAAATCTTGATTGACTTGCTCTGAGGTTGCTTATTTTAATTGGATTTGTTTTGCTTTTATATGTGTTTAAGTTCTTCAGATTGACTTGAGAGATGGATTTATAAATAGATACTGCTTAAATTTAGTTGTATCATGGAATCTTTTTATTTCTTTATTGATTTCAATTGAAAGTTTTACTGGGCATAATAGCCTGGGATGGCATTTGATTAAATTTTTTTAAGATTTATTTTATTATGTATACAATATTCTGTCTGCATGCATGCCTCTAGGCCAGAGGAGGGCACCAGATCGCATTACAGATGGTTGTGAGCCACCATGTGGTTGCTGGGAATTGAACTCAGGACCTCTGGAAGAACAGTCAGTGTTCTTAAACACGGAGCCATCTCTCCAGCCCCTTGATTAAATTTTAGAATATCTGTGCATGGTCTTTCTGGCTTTTTAGAGTTTCTATTAAAAAGTCAGGTTTTCTTCATTGTTGGTGAGAGTGTAAACTTGTACAGTCACTCAGGAATACAGTATGGCAGTTTCTCAGAAAACTCAGAATCACTCTCCCCAAGGATCTAGCAATACCACTATTGGGCATAAACCCTTAAAATGCACATTCACACCCCAAAAGCATTAGCTCAACTATGTTCATAGCAGTATTATTCATAACAGCAAAAACCTGGAAACAACCTAGGTGTCCCTCAACTGAAGAATGGATTAACAAACTGTGGTACATCTACATAATGGAGTACTATTCAGCAGTAAGAAAAAATGATATTCTAAAATTTGCAGGAAAATGGATGGACATGGAGAATATCCTTCTGAGGGAAGTATCAAAACCCAGAAGGATAAGCAACGGATGTATACTCACTCATTTGTGGACTTTAAGCAAAAACATTCTTTTTTCATTGAAAGATGATGGTTGAATAAAGTGATTTAAAACACACACACACACATGCACACACACACACACACAAAAAAAAACTTTCTGATTTGACTGTAGAAGTGTTGTTTAGCAGAAATTTGTTGTTGCCATAGTGCATCTGTGGGCATTAACTGTGACCTACTGTAATTTCTTTGTCTGTAGAGGAGACTAACCTGGCTTGGGGAGCTTTAGATTTAATTTTTTATGTTTCATGTATTTTAGAAAAAAGAAAAGTTTTATTACTGTATGGGTTTTTTGTTTGTATATTTGTTTTTGTCTTTTTTCTTTTTTAGCTATCCTGGATGTTTTGCTTTTTTATATAAAGTTTTGTATTGATTGTTAAAAAATTAAAAAATGAAAAGTAAATTTGCATATAAAACAGCTACAAAGCAAGCATTATGGTTTCAATATCTAATCTATCTGTATTTAGCAAAATTAAAGAAAATATTCTGTCACCTACCTGATCCTTGGGAATTCAAAGTTTCATATCTAATTTACCACTTATTGAAACTAAGGAAAACTATAATTATAACTACTTATCAAGTCCATTAAAGAAAAAATGAAGATGTAATATTACCCAAGTAAACAGCAAATAACCTCACATTCTGGGTGGCCACATGCAGCATCTCTGTCTGACTCTATCATCCTACCTCTTCATTTATGCTCAGATTTCCTAGCTACCTCTAAGCTTACATAAACCAAAACAGTTTTTTGATAACCAATAACAAAGCATATTCACAATGTGTGGAAAGATATGTCACAAAATTTCTTCTTTCAGTGGATAAGTCTAATGTTTAGTAGAAAACCAAATATTAGTTGGATTGAGATGTGGTTTTCCTTGTGAAGCTAATGTAAGCAGTTCTAATGCAATGTAGATGGCCTACAGATAAAGCACATGAATTGGTGGAAAAGTCCAAATACCTCAAAATCCTAGAACAAAATTCTCTTTCTCTGTGGAAATCTAGTTTATACAACTCTCTTGCCTATTGACTAAAACAAGATATCTGGATTGTGTCTGGGGCCCTAGAGACAAAAATCTAACATCCTCTTTTTGGTGAAAAGAGAAATTTCTGGTAGCTATGGACTTGCCTGATGAAGGAGGTCATAGAAGTTCTATGATGAATCAAAGTTCCTATGTAGTAAAAGATTTTCATATTATTTTGTTATTAGATACTGGTGTTTTCTCTTTTAATGCTAATGTATCACTGAAAAAAATAATTTTCTTGTTTTATTATCTTACTAGCATACCTATGGCATTTTAAAATTATCTAAGAATTTATGATGGTTTAATTATTTTGTAGAAAAGTTAATTTAACTACTGAAACTTTGAAGTAATCTTTCAGTAAAATATTAAATTTTATTTTGAAAAAAATATCAGGTGTTATTCTAATGGGTCTACCTTTACATGTTACTTGGGATTTTTCTCTTTCATAGCCTGTAAATCATTAAAATAAACCCCCATTGTTTATAGAGACAGTTATTCATTTTATAAATTCTATTACAAGATATTCCTGAAAAATATATTGGACACAATGAGAGAACAAAATCTACGAATCTAACAGAAACAAAATAAGAAACCCAGGTTACAGAGATAGAAAATATTTTTAGAACAATCATAGATTATTGCATAAGAAAGTAAGAGGTTTTTTTTCTTGCTTTTGTTACTACTTTTGGAGTATTTGAAGGTCAAGTTTTAATCATGTTCATTTTAACCTATCCCTTATGTCATCTTTAAGTCTATGTTGTCTGCACATGTGGTTTGTTTGCATATTCTGCATTGTGGGAACATGTGCATGGATTTACATTCATGTAGAAGTCCAATATTGATGTCAAGAATCATTGACAATAGCTCTTCTGTCTTATTAATTGAAGAGTATCTTCATTCAATCCAACCCAGAGCTTGCTGATATATTTAATTTTCCTAGCCAGTGTTTTCATAAGATTTCATGCCTCTACATTCAGAAGTTATAAATTGATCACTATGACCAGTCAGCATTTATGTGGATTTTGGTAGTCTAGGCTTTCCTCACACTTGACACTAGTAAGTGCTTTAATTACTGTGCTATCCCCAAAGTCCTCAGTCAGATTTTGATAATATAAACTAGTGCTGAGCCAGAGAGAATGGATTGTACAAGACTAAGTGTAAGCCATACTCTTTGATAATAACAACATATTAGATATAGTTAAAGATGAATAACAATGGACTTCCACTTTGTCATCAAGAGAACCATGATGTTAAAGAGGTATTTTTTTCTAATGGAGAGGGCTATTCATGTAAGAGCACTGGTACAATGCTGAAACATTATGCGATCAAATTATTTGGATGATCAATCTTGAGTAATATGAGGAAAAGAGAGACTCGGTGGTTCATAAAAGATGGAATCCCTGGCAGAGATCACAGAACCATAAGACTTACTACATAATAACATGAGGAAAAACTGAATGAAAAAAGTAAGAGTTTAGACAACTTAAAAGAATGTGGGCAAATTACCTTGGATGGGCTGCTAAGAACAATGAATATTGAAAGCTATGAGTTTGAACATAAGGAGATATGTGTCAAATTCCTGTGAAAATTTTAGATCCTTCAGATGTTTTACAAAGCCACAAAATAAAAGTAAGTAAGTTTTCTCCTTTTAAGTTCTTTAACATCAAATTGCCCCTAATTCTTTAGAATTTATCTGTAATAGAGAGAAAGTCCTATTAGCAGGAAGACCTACCCTACTGAGTAAACCAATTTAACTATTCTTCTGACAGTGAATGCTCCCCTCTAAACCCCTTAAAATATTAAAAAATTAAATATTAAAAATATTAATTCTTCTTTAACAGTTGCCAGTAATTATTATTTATGATAATATAGATCGCAATTTAAAGTCTGTGGTGATATATTGTATATTTGATAAAAAAAATTGTCTGGAATATTAGAGGACAGAGACACCCAAAGTGCCAAGCCATAAAGGTCAGGGAGTGTTGATCCATGCATTCAATACCATCAATTATGAGGCTGAGATATATCTGATCTCTGTAAATTTAAGGGCTAACAGAGCCAGGGAGTAGTGGTACATATCTTTAATCTTAGCTCTAGAATGTTGAACCAGCAAATAAAATATCTTGACAGAGGCAGAGAAAGGAGGAGTTTAGGTTCCGTTGCCACTCCCTATTTTGGGCTGAGGACAGAGGAGTTAGAGTCAGAGGTTTCAGAAGAAAGGTCTGAAAAGTTGGTTGAGTGCGAAGTGGCTGCAGTTAGCTTTCTGTCTCTCTGAGATTTCAGCTTTTCCCCAATTTCAGTTTGAGTTTTTTATTATAATGCCAAATAGAATTGGTACCATAAAAGTCTCTGGTAAGAACATTTTATTATTTCTTTAGAAGAAGATGTTGTAGAAAGTTTCCCAGGCCTGTTTGGGCCCAGAGATTTGGACCTGGCCCACGGCAGCTTTTGTCCTCCAAAGAAATGAATCAGACACTTATATACTTTATACTGTTTGGCCCATGTGTCATGCATACTATTAGCTAGCTTTTCCATTTTAAATCAACCCATTTCTACTAGTCTACCCATCACATGGCCTAGCCCGTGGCTGACCTGTATCTCTTACATGTTCCTCCTTTGGGGGTTGGATGGCAACTGACTAACTTTGCCCTTCTCCTACCTGCCTGTCCTTTGATTCTCCACCTACATCTATGGTGCTTGCATAGGCCAAACCAGTTACTTTATTTACATCAAACAGAGAACATTTCCTCCACAGAAGAGATCAATATAATCTGGGAAATAGGTGACCCTGGATTTATTGAAACAAATTAACAACTGCTCCAGTGTTCATTCATTCCTAAGACACTAGGGTGACTCAGTATAGTGAGGTGCTACTGCAGGTTCCCTTTCAAATTCCCCACGTTCTGATCCATTTTGGTAAAGTTTCCAGGAAAGAAGTACAGTTTTATAGCTCTGACATGTGTAAGGATTATGTAAAATTGGCTCTATATACCTTGAAGGAGGTACTTGTTTGCTGAAGTATTGAATTGTATAAAGTAAAAGGAAATATGGAATGTCTTTTATATTGGGGACTGGAATAGTCAGAGTGACCAAAAATCACAGACAATGTAGGAGGATACTAGAAATGCCTTTTGATTATATTGGAGAATAAACAAAAAAATTATAATAGATAAACACTTCTGTTTTTCAATAAACAAAAAGAGAATAAATCCCAAGGTCCATCAAGATGCCTCCTTTTTGGTCAACATAAAGAGAGACAAAAATGGTGACAAAATGTGGTATCACATTTTTGTGTCAGAGGAACAATCATCTTTCTGCTTAAGTTCAGAAATATCTTTTCCCTAAAAATCTTCAGATGGAAACAGAAGGATACACTTAGAACTCCTTAGCAGTTCTCATTTATTTCTTAGCATTTTAAACAGCTATACCGTTCTGTGTTTATTTGGTAAAGTACACCTTAATGGGGATGGTAGATAGAACACAGCAGTATTCTATGGTACAGACTAAGGATGAAAGAGGGGTAATTCTGACTGTTTTTAGTATTAAACATTATCTGGGAAAGGCTTAATCCCACCTACCTGCATATTCTACAAATAGCAAAAAAAATCACTTTTAAAATTTCATAATGGCTGAGCATCTAGAAGTACTCACATGGTAAAGCAACAAGGAAACAAGTAGACAATCTGAGTGGTAACAGAAATTTTAAATAATTTAAAGACAGTCTCATTGAAAATGAGGCAAGAAACACTGATCGAGTTTTGCTTATAAAAGTTGCAGTCCCAGTAGAAGGCTATAGGCCCTGCCTGGCTGGACCCTGTCTCCAGGGCAATGTAACACTTGGGAAGTCAGTGACTAATGTAATGTGTTTGGGAACTAAGGATATTAATTAGTTTCTCTGAGCATGTCTCCAGATTTGGTTTATCTCTACATGGTCTGTGGTGTCTCTTCTGACTGTGTCTGTGGCAAGGCACAACCTTGGGGGATCTGTTAACCGGAACTATTTAGTACAGTCTTTGGGAGAAAATATTTATAGCTCCATGAAACTCAGAAGCAAAGTATCAATATATTTGATGGATATATTTAGTTCCTGAAATATTCATTAACACTAGGTATGTCCTTGTTAGGGAAATAAAGGCGTTAGAAAGTAGAGTAACACAAGGTAAAAGAGAAAGTGTGGACAATTATGTACTCAGTACGTACAGCTGAAGAAAGAGAACAACTATGCTGTTTGTCAACTCAGGAGTTCTTCTTAGGGCTTGGGTGTGGAAAATTTCACAGAAAGAAAATGTGAAAAATAGTCACAGAACACACTTTAGATTTAAGCACAGTCATTTGTCATTATTAGAGACTCAGAGATCTATAGTTCTTTCATACCTCCTCACCCAAATCATGGCACTAAAATGCATTACCAGGTGCAAGTATCTCCTTCATCCTTGACTTATGAAAGGGACATACTCAGTCATGATTGTTGAAGCAGAAACAAGTCATGCATTTCAAAAGAGAGATTGGAAAGGGCTGACTGAAACAGTGATTAGCAGCACTGTGGATTTTAAAATCTTAGTCAACATTTGTGAGCTAGGTTGTATACCTATGAAATGACATGCCACCTGAATCTTGTTGAACCAGATGTCACTTGTCTGCTTTTAATTTCTTGTGTGTGTGTGTGTGTGTGCGTTTTCAGTCACTTTATTCACCCATCAACTTTCAATGAAAAAGTAACGTTTTTGCTTAAAGTCCACTAATGAGTGAGTACATACTCTGCTTATCCTTCTGGGTTTGTGAGACCTCTGTCAGGAGTAAGGATATTCTCCAAATCCATCCATATGCCTGCAAATTTTAGGATATATTTTTTTTCTTACTTCTGAGTAGTACTCCAGTGTGTAGATGTACCACAGTTTGTTAATCCATTCTTTAGTTGAGGGGCATCTATGTTGTTCCCAGATACATGCTATTGTGAATAATGCTGCTATGAACAGAGTTGAGTTAATGCCTTTGGAGTATGAATATGTATCTTTAGTGTATACTCCCAGTAGTTGTATTTCTGGATCCTTGGGGAGAGGGATTCTGAGTTTTCTGAGAAACTGCCATACTGCATTCCAGAGTTGCTGAACAAGCTTACATTCCCACGAACAACAGAGGAGTGTTCCCCTTGCTCTGCATCCTCTCCAGGATAGGTTGTCATCTGTGTTTTTGATCTTAGCCATTCTGACAGGTGTAAGGTGTTATCTCAAAGTATTTCTCTGATGGCTTAAAGATGTTGAACACTTTTTCAAGTGCTTTTCAGCCATTTGTAATTCTTCCACTAAGAATTCCCTTTTTAGTTCTGAACCTCATTTTTTGATTGGGTTATTCAGGGTATTGGGCTCTAATATCTTGTGTTTTCTATATATTTTAGAGATCAGTCCTCTGTCACTTGTAGGGATGGTGAAAATCTTTTCCAATTCTGTAGGCTGTCATTTTGTCTTATTGCCTGTGTTCCTGACCTTACAGAAACTTCTCAGTTTCAGAAGGTCCTACTTATTGATTGTTGTTCTTAATGTCTGTGCTACTGATGTTATATTTAAGAAGTGGCCACCTGTGCCAATGTGTTGGAGAGATTTTTAAATTTCCATTTTTATCAAGTTCAGTGTAAGATGGTTTTATGTTGAGGTCTTTGATCCATTTTGATTTGAGTTTTGATCCATTTTGATTTGAGTTTTATGCAAGGAGATAGGCTTAGATCTATTTGCATTTTTCTACATACTGCCATCCAGGTATGCCAAAACAATTTGTTGAAGATACTATCTTTTTTTCAATGAATATTTTTATCACTTTGTCAAAAATCAGGTTTTATAGATGTATGTGTTAATGTCTGTATCTTCAATTCAATTCTACTGGTCGACAAGTCTTTTTTATGCCAGTACCAAGCTGTTTTTAATACTGTAGCTCTATAGTATAATTTGAATTCAGAGATGGTGATGCCTCCTGAGGTTCTTTTGTTGAGTATAATTATTTTGGCAATCCTGACTTTCTTGTTATTCCAAAAGAAATTTAGCATTGTTCTTTCAAGGTTTGTAAAAAAATTGTATTGGGATTTTGATAAGAATTGCATTCAATTTGTAGATTGCTTTTGGTAAGATTACCTTTTTACTATGTTGATTCTACCTATCCAGGAACATGGGAGATCTTTCCATTTTCTGATATCCTCATCAATTTCTTTCTTTAGTGATTTAAAGTTTTTGTCAAGCAGATCTGTTACTTCTTTGGTTAAAGTTACACCAAGGTATTTAATGTTATTTGCAACTATTATAAATGTTGATATTTCCCTTATTTCTTTTTAGCCTGTTTTCTTTAGTGTATACGACAGCTATTGATTTTTTTAAAAAATTAATCTTGTATCTTGCTACATTGCTGAAAGTGTTTATCAGCTGTAGAAGTTCCTTGGTAGAATTTTCTGGGTCACTTATATGTACAATCATGTCTTCTGCTAATAGAGGTAGTTTGATTTCTTCTTTTCCAATTTGTACCTCCTTAATCTTCTTTTGTTCTCTTATTGCTTTGGCTAAAACTTTGAGAAGTATGTTGAATAGATAAGGGGAGAGAGGAACATCCTTGTCTAGTTCCTCATTTTAGTAGGATTGCTTTGAGTATTTCTCCATTTAGTTTGTTGTTTGCCAAAAACTTCTTGTAAATGGCCTTTATTATACTTAGGAATTTTCTATATATTCCTTATCTCTCCAGGACTTTTAAACATAAAGGAGTGTGGGTCTTTGTCAAAGGCTTTTTCAGCATCCAAGGAGATGACCATGTGATTTTTTTCCTTCAAATTTTTTATATGATGGATGGATGACCTTCATAATTTTTCATATGTTGAACTATCCCTGACTTTCTGGGATGAAGCCTACTTAATCGTGGTGGATAACTTTTTTTATATGTTCTTGTAATTGGTTTTCCAAATTTTTGTTTATTTTTCCATCAATGTTCATGTGGAAGGTTGGTCTGTAGTTCTCTTTCTTAGTTGCATCTTTGAGTGGCTTGGGTATCAGGGTGATTGTTGCCTCATAAAAAATTATGGCAGCATTGCTTCAGTTTCCCCTTCATGGAAAAGTTTGTTGAGTATTTCTATTAGTTCTTCTTTGAATGTCTGGCAGATTACTGCAGTAAAACCATCTGGATGTGTGTATTTTTTTGATTTGGGTGACTTATAATGACAGCTCCAATTTAACTTGGTTTTATAGGTTTTTTAAGTCTTTATTCTATTCTTGATTTAATTTTGGTAAATGGTACTTGTCCAGAAAGCTGTCCACTTCTTTTAGGTTTTCGATTTTAGTAGAGTATAGATTTTCCATATATGACCTGATAATTCCTAGATTTTCTGGGAATCTGTTGTTATGATCCCCATTTCATTTCTTATTTTGTTTATTTGGATAATCTCTCTCAGCTTTTTGGTTTGTTTAGATAATGGTTTGTTTATCTTGTTGACTTTCTCAAAGAACCAACTCTGTGATTCTTTGATTCTTTCTTTTGTTTCTTTGTTTCTATTGTATTGATTTCAGCTCTAAGTTTGATTATTTACTGTCATCTATCTACTCCTTGTAGGTAAGTTTACTTCCAATTGTTCTAAAGCCTTCTGCTGAGTTGTTAGATCTCTTTTGTTATATTTCTCTTTTTATATAGGCATTAAGTGCTATGAATTTTCCTTTTATCACTGCTTTCCTTGTGTCCTGTAAGTTTGGATGATATATAATACTCTTGGCTTGGAAGCTTATACCTCCTTTAAATTTAAATAGGGAAATATATATAAATTATAAAAGTAAAATAATTTCAAATTATTTTAAGCAGATTAAAGATTGTACTTTTTATGGCTTTTTATATCACTTTGTGACTTTCTTAGTATACACTTGGAATGTCACAAGAAAGATCAGTCTTTTATTAATCCATGTATACAAGCTGCATTCTATGCATTAAGATCTTAAGGTTTGGTAATTGTTTTATGAGAACACTGCATTTAAATGGAATGTCTTTCTCAGTTTAAAATAAAAGAAGATTCACATTTTTGTTTTCAACTTTGCAGTTCATTTCATGGCAAGTCATCTGGTTCCATCAAGGTGTCATCTCAAGATATTCTGGTGCCCTATAAGGTAAGTTTGTGATTTCAGAAATTTGTCATTCCACAGATATCACCAATCACACTAACAAAAAATGTAAGGCTGAATATATAAAAAAACATATTTTTTCTAGTGCTTTGTTCAAAATACTTTGAGCTATGTTGATTATTTTTTTAAACTGGCTCAATCATGAAAGAATTTTACAATATTAATAATCTTTTTTTTAACTGGGAAGGCTTTTTGATAACAAGAACACAACAATAAGGCAGTCATTTTAAAATGGAAATATTGTGTGACACATTTGTAGGAAAGTAAATCACTTCTAGTAACTCTTTTTCCATCTCTCACACAACCTTTTTTTGTGAATGATTTTCCCTAATAGTTGTCTCCCACATATTTTCATTGAACAATATACTCATTTATCACTTTACATGACGAATAGCATCATGGTGTTTATTTTGTGAGTGACACTAGAGATAAAAATCCATGGGATCATGCCTGCTAGGCCAGTCATATCCTTGTGAGCCATAGCCTAGTTTATAAAAGGATTGACATCTACAAAATGAAGGATGACTAATGGAAAAATCTTCATAGTGTTCTATTGTGGAAGGTCCATATAGAGTTTCAATTTCTGTAGTGTATGATTGTTTTCTTACACACAGCTAACAACATCATGTAGATCTAGCCTTTTTCAGTTATTCTTCAGGATTTCTTTTATATTAGTCTAAATTTTATTTAAATACTAATAAGTTTACTAAAGTTTTTCAAGTATATTTTGTACTCTAGAACATATTCACCCCTCAAAATTCCCCTTCTATCCCTCCTCATTCCGACTAATTTCACTTGATCTCTTTTACAAGCACATTTAGGCTCTTTTCATATGAATATACAAATGACTTTGTATGTGCACTAAACATGCAGGACCTGCAAATAAGAGGAAACAAGTAACATGTTTTTATAATGAGACATTGATTTGAAGCATGTATTTGTCTTTATAGTTGTGGTAATTTAAATGTATTTGGCTCATAGGGAATGACACTATAAGAAGGTGTGGCTTTGTTAGAGTAAGTCTGGCCTTGTTGGATGATGTATGTAACTATGGGAGTGGCTTTGAGGTTTCATATATACTCAAGCCAGGCCCAGTGTCTGGGACCACTCCTGTTTCCTGAAGGTCTAGATGTAAGACTCTTTCTCCAGCACTATGTGCCTACACTCTACCATGTTGCATTATGTTGATAATAGAGGAAATCACTGAAAATATAAGCCAACAAATTAAATGCTTTTCCTCTGTAAGAATTGCCTTGGCCATGGTGTCTCTTCATAGCATTAGAAACACTAACTAATACAGTGTTATAAAATAGTTTATTTTATTTGGAGTTTATTTTTCTTTCTTAAATTTAAGCTAAAATATAATTATGTTATGTTCCCCTTCTTTTCTTCTTCAAACCCTTCCTATAGCACCCAACTCCCTCCCCAGTTGATGACTCACCCTTTTTATTATTGTTTCACACACACACACAACACATACTCTACATATGAATATTTATATATTTACAAATGTCCACATGTACTTCAGAAATCATTTTTATATTCCTTGTTTGTATATAGATTCAGTCCTGACCACTTTGTATTTGATAACCAATTATGGGGCTCATCACTTGAAATGGCTAGCACTGTCTCAGCTGTCACTAATTGCCTATAATTGTTTGTCTAGGGATAGAATTTTTCCCTTTTGACCTATCATGTCTTAATTTCCATGACTGTAGTTAGTGTTAAAAATTCCTCTTATAATTATTCAAGTTGCAATTTATTTTTAATTTTTTTTCTGTTTCTTGATTAAAATGTTTTTCCAATGTATTTTGGGGTAAATCTAGTTTTGTAGTCTATATGTTTTGAGATGTATTTCTCATGATCTTTCATCTATTAAGTGTTAAATATCTGCCAATAAAACTTTGATTATTTACCTTATCCAGCTAATATTTTTTTTTGTTTTCTATCTTTGTTACTTTTTACATGCAAAAACTATTACAGTATAGCTGGCTAATTAGGTATTCAGTGTTGGATGGAGGAACCAATGGAGAACAGTACAAACTCCCAAACCCAGCTGAATCTGAGAAGAGAAGAGCCTCAGGGTGTGTCAGAAGCCACAATGTCACAGGCAGTTCAAACAAATGAAACACAACTAGTAAGAGAAACATCAGAACAGGGTTTACAAGAATTACAGAGAAAATCTCAGAAGGCAACTACAAATGATGTGGAAATTGTGGCTTCAAACAGTGATGAGTATAATAACTTCATGTGTCCAATTTGCTTGGACATATTGAAGAACACCAGGATTACAAAATACTGTTTCCATCGGTTTTGTAAAGATTGCATCATCACAGCCCTCCGACGTGGCAACAAAGAATGTCCTGTCTGCAGAAGAAAACTAATTTCAAAAAGGTCATTAGATCCAGACCCTCAATATGATGCACTCATCATGAAAATGTATTCAAGTTGTAATGAAAAGGATGCTTCTCAAGAGAAACCATTAAGCAGGAAAAAGTCTAATACAACTCCGCAAAAACTAAGTGTCAGCATTGAAAAGGGAAAGGAGATGGATGCCATAAACTGTGTTCAGCAAGGAGAAGAGAAACAGATTGAAGCTAGTTATGGATGGGAAGGTAACCATGACAGTTCAGGCTGCAGTAAGGCATCTACACACAGTATTGATGAAGCAGGTCCAAGTAACAAACGCGCCAGAATATCTGGACCTGAACATGATAGTAAGGATGCAATATTGACCTATCATACAGTGACTGATGAGGTTAGTGAACCTGAATCCAGTCTTTATCACACACTTAAAGGAAAAGAAGATCTGCACAGACAAGATTAATGAGAACCTCAGGTAATTTTACTACTTGTGAAGTTTCTTTGTATTTGGCTTTGGGGTTAGCTTAAGAAAGATATAAAAAACAATAAGAACCAGTCTGATGAATCTTGATACAGCCTGTGAAAAACAGTATATCATTTATACAGCATCAAGTAAAGACCAGTTCATCTTTAAATGACTCTCTCTCTTTGGAAGTGGTCAGGGAGCTACACTGGAAAGCTAGTGGCCTCATGGTCCTTTATTCTGCACCCACTGAGGAACACAAATATGCTTTTAAAAACCAATTATATGGATGCATGTTTTATAATGTGTATCATTAATGTTAAAGATATCTCAATATTTCTTTTATGACTAGATTTTAGATATACTCAATTTTCTTTCTAATCTATACTTATTTACTATAATCATAACTCTAGGTAACATTTATCTCTAGGAAGACACTACAGTAATTAAGTAATTTTCCTGTCTTTCAATAACGTACCTGAATTGAATATTTACACCAAGTATGTCTTCTTTTAGAGCATATTTTCTGAAAAAATTCATATTTTTTCTTTTTTTTAACATGTGTCTATTTTGTATAAGTAGACTGGTTGTTTGTGACATAATGCTGGTTTGGGAATCAGATGACAACTTGAGAAAACAGGATTCTCCACTACAATATGAAACTGGGGGATAAAACTCAAGTCTTCAGACTTAGAAGCTAGACCTTTTCTCTGTTGAACAAACTCATTGACCTCACAGTTTTTCATTCTTTAATAAAGAGGCAGTATACACCTTTCTCCCTTTACTCTAAAAAGAACTTTAGGTCCAGACATTTTTACACTGAAATTTTGTCCATTTTTAGCATTTTGATAATGCTGTAATATGTGTCTAAAGATTAAACATTGACTGTAATAAAGAGGTTCTTGCCCAGCCTAGCCACAAGATCCAAATCAGCAGTTCTGAATAATCATACAAAGACTGTTTGAACTATGTCTCATGTATATTATCTGCCAACTCTTAACTTTATTTATTTATTTATTTTACATTTCTTTCTTTAATTTTTATGAAGTATGTATTATAAATTTCTTTATAAACTATCTGTGTACACATGTTACAGAGGTCAAGGTTTTCCTATTTTTCTCTTACCAATTTCTTTTTACTTTTTCCTTTTTTATTATGAATAAAGTCATATTTTTATCTGTGTATATCCTTGTTCAAGCTCCCTTCCCTTCCAAAACTTCCAGTCACTCTCTCTTCATCACATCTCTTTATCTCCTCCCCAGCAAGGACAGGAGGTCCCAAGGTCCCAATATGGCTCAGTTCAGCATCCACTCCTTGCAGATGCACTTTCCTCACCCCAACATCAAGACTGGGTCAAGTGTTCCTCTGAGGGGAGTGGGATCCAAGGTGCCAGTCCAAGGTATTTTAGATCACAAGCTATTCAGTGGTTGCGGTTTGCAGCTTGGACATGTTTTGCTCTTTGATTTTTTTGTTTAGAGTCCACTATTGAATGAGTATATCCCCTACTTATATTTCTGGGTTTGTGATACCTCACTCAGGAGGATATTCTCCAAATCCGTCCATTTGTCTGCATATTTTAGGATATCAGTTTTTCTTACTGCTGAGTAGTACTCCATTGTGTAGATGTACCACAGTTTGTTAATCCATTCTTCAGTTGAGGGGCATCTAGATTGTTTCCAGGTTCTTGCTATTACAAATAATGGTGCTATGAACATAATTAAGCTAATGTCTTTCCAGTGCAAATGTGTGTCTCTAGGCTATATGCCCAGAAGTGGTATTGCTGGGTCTTTAGGGAGATTGATGCGTGGTTTTCTGAGAAACACCCATACTGCAGTCTAAAGTGGCTGTAAAAGCTTACACTCCCACCAACAATGGAGGAATGTCCCCCTTGCTCCACAACCTCTCCAGAATAGGCTGTAATCTGTGTCTTTTATTTTAGCCAATCAGACAGGTGTAAGGTTTTATTATGAATAAAGTTGTATTTTTCATCCATGTATTCCCTTGTTCAAATTGCCTCCCCTCTCTAACCCCTCCCAGTCACTCTCTCTTCTTCCCATCACTTTATCTCCTCTCCAGAAAGGGCAGTAGTTCCCAAAGTTCCACTGTGGATTAGTTCAACATCCACTCTAGGCAGAACTGCTTTTCTCACCCCAACATCAAGACTGGGTCAGGTGTTCCTCTGGAGGCAATAGGCTCCAAGGTGCTAGTCCAAGGTGTTTCAAATCCCAAGCTATTCAGTAGTTCTGGTTTGCAGCTTGAGCACACTTAGCTTTTGTTTAAAGTCGACTAATATGTGAGTGCATCCCCGGTCTATCTTTCTGGGTTTGTGATAACTCCCTCATGAAGATATTCTCCAAAGCCATCCATGTGTCTCCAAATTTTAGAGTATCATTTTTTCTTACTTCTGAGCAGTACTCCAATGTGTAGATGTACCACAGTTTGTTAATCCATTTTTCAGTTGAGGGGCATCTGGGTTGTTTTCAGGTTCTTGCTATTATGAATAATGCTGCACTGAACATAATTGAGCTAGTACCTTTATAGTGTAAATGTGTATATATAGGTTATACACTCAGTAGTATTACAGGATCCTTGGAGAGACTGATTCACAGTTTTCAGAGAAACTGCCATACAGTATTCCAGAATGACTGAAAAAGCTTAAAATCCCACCAGCAATAGAGGAATACTCCCATTGCTCTACAACTTCTACAGGATAGGCTGTCATTTATTTCTTTTATCTTAGCCAATCTGATAGGTGTAAGGTAGTATCTCAAAGTTGTTTAGATTTGCATTTTCTTGATGACTAAAGATGTTGAGCACTTTTTCTAGTGCCTGTCAGCCATTTGTAATTCTTCTGCTGAGAATTTCCTTTAAGGTTCTGAACCCCATTTTTTATTGCATTGTTCAAGGTTTTGGGCTCTAGTTTCTTGAGTTTTCTATATAATTTAGAGATCAGCCCTCTGTCACTTGTAGGGTTGGTGAAAATCTTTACCCATTCTATAGGCTGTCATTTAGTCCTATTGACAGTGTCCTTGGCTTTACATAAGTGTCTCAGTTTCAGGTGGCTCACTTATTGATTATTGTTCTTAGTGTCTATGCTACAGGTGTTATATTTAGGAAGTGGTCACATGTGCCACTTAGTTGAAGGGTATTTCACACTTTCTTTTCTATCAAGTTCAGTGTGGCTGGGTTTATGTTGAGGTCTTTGATCCACTTGGATTTGAGTTTTGAGCTGGGTGATAAGCTTGGATTTATTTGCATTTTTCTATACACTACCATCAACCTAACATTATTTGTTAAATATACTATCTTTTTCCATTGAATATTTTGGGGCTCTTTGTGAAAGATCAGGTGTTCTTAGGTTTTTGAGTTAATGTCCAAATCCTCATTTTGATTCCATTGATCCAAAAGTCTGTTTTTATGCCAGTACCACGGTATTTTTACTACTGTAGCTCTATAGTATAACTTGAAGTCAGGGATGGTAATGCTTCCTGAGGATCTTTTGTTGAGCAAAATTGTTTGGGCAATCCCAGTTTTCCTGTTATTTCTTTATTTTTTTTGTATGTGTATATATATTGTTTTTTCAAAGAACTCAAACTTTCTATCCTTGTATATCCTTATTCAAAGGTCCCTTCCCACTCCTGCCACATGAGTTCATTCTTTCTTCTCCACAACTCCCCATCCCCTCCCTGGGCAGGCAGCAGACAGTCCCATGGTCCCACTGAACAAATATTGCTTAGTTCAGATCTCCTGGCAGATCCAGTTTTTTCCCCTTCCCTCAAGAGTGAGTTAGGGGTTCCTCTAGGTGGAGTGGGAACCAAGGAGTCAGTCCAGGGTGTTTTTGATCACAAGCTGTTCAGTGGTTGTGTTTTGCAGCTTGGGCATGTTTGGCTTTTTTCTTGGTGATTTGTTTAGAGAACACTAATGAGTGAGTACATCCCGTACTTATCTTTCTGAGTTTGTGATAACTTGCTCAGGAGGATACTTTCCACATCCTTCCATTTGCCTGCAAATTTTAGGATATCATTTTTTCTTTCTGCTGAGTAGTACTCTATTGTGTTTATGTACCACAGTTTGTTAATCCATTCTTCAGTTGAGGGTCATCTAGGTTGTTTCTAGGTTCTTCCTATTACAAATAATGCTGCTATGAACATAGTTGAGCTAATGGCTTTGGAGTGTGCCTGTGCGTCTTTAGGGTATACACCCAGAAGTGGTATTGCTGGTTCCTTGGGGAGATTGATTCTCAATTTTCTGAGAAACAGCCATACTGCATTCCAAAGTGGCTGAGCAAGCATACACTCCCACCAGCAATGGAGGAGTGTTCTCATGTTCTGCATCCTCTCCAGCATAGGCTGTCCTCTGTGTTTTATCTTAGCCAATAAAATAAGTGTTAGGTGGTTGTTTTGATTTGTGTTTCTCTGATGGCTAAAGATGAAGAGCACTTTTTCAGGTGCCTTTCAGCCATTCGTAATTTCTCTGCTGAGAATTCAATTTTCAGATCTGAACCACATTTTTTGATAGGTTTATTCAAGGTTTTGGGCTCTAGATTCTTTAGTTCTTTATACATCTAAGAGATCAGTCCTCTATCACTTGTAGGGTTGGTGAAAATCTTTTCCCATTCTGTAGGCTGTTCTTTTGTCCTGTTGACAGTGTCCTTGGCTTTACAGAAGCTTCTTAGTTTCAGGAGATCCCACTGTCTTTGCCACTGGTTTTATATATAGGAAGTAGTCGCCTGTGCAAATTCTTAGAAGTGTATTTCCCACTTTCTTCTCTATCAAGTTTAAAGTAGCTGGGTTTATTTTGAGGTCTGTGATCCACTTGGATTTGAGTTTTGTTCTGGGTGACAGTCTCTGATCTATTTGCATTTTTCTACACACTTCCATCCAGCTGTGCCAACACCATTTGTTAAATATACTATCTTTTTTCCATTCTATATTTTGGGCCTCTTTGACAAAGTTCAGGTGTTCACAGGTTTTTCAGTTAATGTCTGGATCTTCAATTCTATTCCATTGGTCCACAAGTCTGTTTTTATGCCAGTGCCAGGCTGTTTTTATTACTGCAGCTCTATAGTATAAATTGAAGTCAGGGATGGTGATACCTCCTCAGGTTCTTTTGTTGAGTAAAATTGTTTGGCAATCCTGGCTTTCCTGTTATTCCAAATGAAATTGAGTGTTGTTCTTTCAAGGTCCAAAAAATATTGTGTTGGGATTTTGATGGGCAGTGCATTGAATCTGTAGATTGCCTTTGGTAGAATTGCCATTTTTACTATGTTGATCCTACCTATCCAGGAACATGGGAGAGCTTTCCATTTTCTGATATCTTCTTCAATTTCTTTCTTCAGTGATTTAAAATTTTTGTCAAATAGATCTCTTACTTCTTTGGTTACAGTTGCTCCAAGGTATTTAGTACTATTTGCAGCTATTATGAAGGGTAATGTTTCCCTTATTTCTTTTTCAGCTCTTCTATCTTTAGTGTGTAGAAGGGCTACTGATTTCCTTGATTTAATCTTGTATCCTGCTACATTGCTGATGGTGTTTATCAGCCATAGCATTTCCTTGTAAGATTTTTGTGGGTCACTTATGTATACAATCATATTATCTGCAAATAGAGATAGCTTCACACTTTCTTTTCCAATTTGTATCCCATTTATCTCTTTATATTCCCTTATTACTTTAGCTAAATTTTTGAGAGCTATATTGAATATATAAGGGGAGAGAGGACATCCTTGTCTAGTTTCTGATTTTAGTGGAATTGAGTTTTTCTTCATTATGTTTGATACTGGCTGTCGGCTTCTTGTAAATCGCCTTTATTATATTTAGATATTCACCCTGTATTCCAGATCTCTCCACGGCTTTAATCATAAAGGAGTGTTAGATTTTGTCAAAGGCGTTTACAGCATCTACGGATAGGATCATGTAGCTTTGTTTCTTGAGTTTGTTTATATGATGGAGAACGTTTACATTTTTTCGTATGTTAAACCAGCCCTGCATATCTGGGATAAAGCCTACTTGGTCGTGGTGGATGATAATTTTTATACATTGCTGTATATGTTTTGCCAATATTTTGTTGAGAATTTTCACATCAATATTCATGACAGAAATTGGTCTGTAATTCTAATTCTTTGTTGTGTCTTTGACTGGCATGTGTATTAGGGTAATTGTGTCCTCATTAAAGGAATTTGGCAATATTCCTTCAGTTACTACTGTGTGAAATATTTTGAGGAGTAATGGTATTAATTCTTCTTTGAATGTCTGGTAGAACTTGGCACTGAAACCATCTGGACCAGAACATTTATTTTTGGGGAGATTTTAAGTGACTGCTTCAATTTCCTTAAGGGTTATAGGCCTGTATAGGTTATTAGTCTGATCTTCATTTAATTTTGGTAGGTGGTACCTGTCCAGAAAGCTGTCCATTTCTTCTAGGTTTTCCATTTTTGTGGAATACAGATTTTCAAAATATGATCTGATAATTCTCTGTATTTCCTGGGGGTCTGTTGTTATGTCCCCCTTTCCATTTCTGATTTTGTTGATTTGAACATTCTCTCTCTGTTTCTTGATTAGTTTGGCTAAGGGCTTATCTATCTTGTTAACTTTCTCAAAGAACGAACTCTTAGATTCGTTGATTCTTTGTATTGTTCTTTTTGTTTCAATTGTATTGATTTCACCTCAAAGTCTGATTATTTCCTGATGTCTACTCCTTTTTGATGAATTCACTTCTAATTGTTCTAAGGCTTTCAGCTGAGCTGTTAGGTCTATAGTGTGGGATTTCTCCAGGTTATTCATGTAGTGTTCTTGTGCTATGAATTTTCCTCTTAAGACTGCTTTCGTTGTTTCCTACAAGTCTGGATATGTTGTGGATTCATTTTCATTAAATTCTAGGAAGACTTTGATTTCTTTCTTCACTTCTTCCTTGACCCAATATGGTTCAGCCGAGTGATGTTTAGTTTCTATGATTTGGTAGGCTTTCCTTGATTTTTGAGGTTGTTGAACTCTAACTTTAGGCCCTGGTGGTCCAATAGGTTACACGGGATTATTTATATTTTTTTTGTAACTGTTGATATTTGCTTTATGACCAATTATGTGGTCAGTTTTGGAGACAGTTCCATGAGGAGCTGAGAAATATGTATATTCCTTTGCATTGGGGTGGAAACTTCTGTAGATATCTATTAAATCCATTTGCATCATAACCTCTTTTAGACTCATTTCTCTCTTGAATCTCTGTCTGGTTGATCTACCCAGGGTTAAAAATGGGGTATTGAAGTCTCCCACTATTAGGGTGTAAGAATTGATGTAGGATTCAAGCTTTAGCAGTATTTCTTTTACATAAGTATATGCCCTTATATTAGGAGCATAAATATTCAAGATTGAAATTTCCTCATGACCAGTTTTTCCTGTGATGAATAAGTAGTGACCCTCTTGGTGTCTTTTAATTGCTTTCAGCTTAAAGTCTACTTTGTTAGATATTAGGATTGCAACCCCCGCTTGTTTCTTAGGACCATTTGACTGGAAAATCTTTTCCCAACCCTTTACTCTAAGCCTGTGTCTGTCTTTGTGGTTGAGGTGTGTTTGTTGTAGGCAACAGAAGAATGGCTTCTGTTGTTGTATCCATCTTCTTAGTATGTGACGTTTTATAGGAGAGTTGAGTCCATTGATATTAAGGGAAATTAGTGACCATTGATTGATATTTCCTGCCATTTTTGGTGGTAACTTGTTTGTATTTCCTTTCTCTGCAGTATTCTTCTGTGGAATTATTGATTGTTTGTGGTTTCATGGGTATATCTGGGGTCCTTAGGTTGGAGTTTGCCCTCTAATACTCTCTGTAGTGCTGGATTGGTAGATATTGTTTCAGTCTGACTTTGTCATGAAATATCTTGTTTAATTCATCTATGGTGATTGATAATTTTGCAGATTATTCTATTCTAGTTTGGCAGCCATGCTCTTTTAGCGTCTGTATAACTTCTGACCAAACCCTTCTAGCTTTCATTATTTCCATTGAATAGTCAGGTGTTATTCTGATGTGTCTGCCTTTATATGTAAGTTGGCCCTTTTCTTTTGCAGCTCTTAATTTTTTTCTTTGTTCTGTATGTTTTGTGGCTTGATTATAATGTTGTACGCTGACTTTTTTTGGGGGGTCGTATCTATTTGGTGTTCTGTTAGCTTCTTTTATCTTTATAGGCATTTGCTTCTTCAAGTTAGGGAAGTTTCCTTCTATGACTTTATTGAATACATTATCTGTGCCTTTGAGCTGGTATTCTTTTCCTTCTTCTATTCCTATTATTCTCAAGTTAGATCTTTTTATGGTGTCCCAGATTTTCTGAACATGGCTTTTTTGATTTTAGTATTTTCTTTGACTGATATATCTATTTGAGCTACTGAGTCTTCCACTTCAGAGATTCTATCTTCCATCTCTTGAACTCTGTTTGTTATGCTTATATCTGTGGTTCCAGCTTTTTTCTTCAGATTTTCTATTTCCATCTTTGCCTCCTTTTGTGCCTTTTTTATTACATCTATTTCAGCTTTTATTTCCTGGCATGTTTCTTTCATTTTTTAGTTTATTTATTTTTTTGGTTTTCTTTCATAGATTTGTTCATCTCTTCCAATTTTTTGTTTGTATTTTCTTGTATTTATTTAAGGCAATTTTTCATATCTTCTTTGGGAGCTTTTGTGATCATCATAAAAGAATTTTTGGTGTTGCTTCCTTCTGTTTCCTCTTCATTGCTCACTTCAGATCTTTTAGCTGTAAGAGTGCTACTTTCTTCTGGAGTTACCTTGTTGTTCTTTATATTATTATGTAAATTTTTTCACTGGTGTCTGCCCATGGCTTCAGTGGTTCACGATTAGGTGGCTCCTGTTCAGTTGTAGCAAGTGGGCTTGTGTGTCTCCTCTCACCTCTTTGGGCAGAATCTAAGTCTGTCTTTCATTGTCCTCAGTCCTTCTCTGTTTGCTCAGCTGGAGGTGGGTAGCCATGCAAATTCCCTCAGCAGCAGTTGTGGGGACCATGGCAGTCAGAGTTTATCTCTGTCTGTCACAGAGTATGTGGGGACATGCTCTGCAGACATCCTAGTGTTTTGATTTTTTTTTTAACTGATGAATCTATTTCCACTGTTCAGTCTTTCACTCCAGAGATTCTCTCTTCCTTCTTTTGGATTCTGTTGGTTATGCTTGAATCTGTTGTTCTAGTTTTTATCTTCGTGTTTTCTATTTTTAGCTTTGTCTCAGTCTGTGCCTTCTTTATTGCTTCTATTTAAATTTTTAATTTCTGAAATGGTTTTTTACCTGTTTATTTTCTTTTTCTTGGTTTTCTTTCAGGGATTTGTTTATCTTTCCCATTTTTTTTTTTTTTGTATTTTCTTCTATTTCTTTAAGGGTGTTTTTCATATCCTTTTTAAGGCTTCTATTAGATTCATAAAGCTGTTTATAAGGTCATTTCCTCCTGTTTCCTCTTTTTGTTATGTTTAGGTTTTGAAGCTATAAAACCACATCTTTTGGTTTTGTCTTGTTGATCTTTGTATTGTTGTAGTTATTCTTGCACTGGCATCTGCTCATTGTTTCCTTAATTTACTCTTAGCTCTTTGTTGGCTCTTAGTCAGCTGTGTTTCTGGAGAGTAATCTGGTCTTGTTCAGTCACAGGTTTAAGCAGGGGGTGGTCCAAGGTGGCTATGTTATTTCGCCAGGGCCGGTGTTTGAAGAGTTGTAGTCTCTGCTTGGCCTCCTGGCTGTGCTTCCAGGGTCCTGCCTGCTTCTTTCTGGTTGCAGTGCTGTGACTCCAACCATGTTCTGCATAGGGTGTGGTCCATGAAAGCTATGCCCTGGGTTTAGAGGGAAGTCGTCTTCCTTTGGTCTGAAGGAGGAATGAAGTTTACCTCTCACCTCTCAGCTATGTGCCTAGGGGCTCAGCTTCTCCCATATAGTCATGGTGCTCAGCGTTAAGACTTCTTAAAAACCTCTGAACAGAGTGGATTGTATTTGCATATTATCTCTGTTAAATCAGCTGTTTTAAAGAAAATATCTCTTTTTCTTTTCAAAGAGCAGATTTCAAATTCATTTCTCTGTGTCTCATTGGCATCTCTTTATGGTGTCTCTTTTGCTTATTGACAAACAAGCAAATACATATCATAGTTATCTTTTGGGGTCTGGTTTACTTCAGTTGGGATTTTTTTCTGTTTTCATTTATCTTCAAATGTCATTTTAACTACTGAGTATTAATTCATTCTATAACTGTACTAGCTTTCTTTATTATTATTCTTTTTTCTTTATTTATTTTGTATTTATCAAAAAAAACCAGTAAAACGAATTTAAAATGCTGAAAAGTTAACAATAACTATAAAGAAGATAAAAATCATAAGCATGGCTTATCAAGGGTGATAATGCAAATAAGATTGCTACACATATATTTACTTTGTGTTCAGCTTTCCTTCTGAATTTTTTTTCCATCACTGAATATCCTTATTCAAAGTCCCTTCCCCCTCCCACCACATCAGGTCATTTTTCTTCTCCACAACTCCTCATCCCCTCCCTGGGCAGGGAACAGACAGTCCTATGGTCCTACTGACACAATAATGCTTGGTTTAGTCCTCATTCCTGGCCAAATCCAGTTTTGTCCCCCTCCCTCAAGAGTGAGTCAGGTGTTCCTATAGTTGGAGTGGGGTCCAAAGGGTCAGTCCAGGGTGTTTCTGATCCCAAGCTGTTCAGTGGTTGTGGTTTGCTGCTTGGACATACTTGGCTTTTTTTCTTGTTTGTTTGTCTTTATTATTATTCTATTGTGAGCCATCTAGTTTATTTTCAATTTCTCGCTACTATTAATAGAACAGTAATGAATTTGTTTGACCAAATGTTATTTTAGTAAAATAGAGTATAATAGACTATATACCCACAAATTTTATAACTGTGTCTTCAGATTGATTTCCACCTTTCTGAGGAACCACCTTATAGATTTTCATAGTGGCTGTAAAATTTTGCAGTCCCAGTATTATTTCCCTTACTTCACATCCTATCTTACATAAAGTGTCAGTGCTTTTGATCTTAGCCATTTTGACAGATGCAAAATGGCATTTCAAAGTACTTTTCCTTGAATTCTCTTAATGATAAAAGATGTTTAACATTTCTTAAGTGTTTCCTAGTTATTTGTGGTTCTCGTATGGATAATTCTGTTTAGATCTGTACCCCATTTTTTAGATATCTAGTTTCTTATGTTCTTTATATATTGTGAAAATTACTTTTTTCTTGTAATTTTATTACTTCTTTATTGTTAGTGTTATTTCTCATTTTGTAGTTTGGAGCTTTGTTCAAATGATTATGTACTTTGCTTTCCAGAAGCTTTTTAGTTTCATGAGATTCTATTTGTTAATTATTGATTTTAGTACCTGTGATAATAGTATTTTTTTTATAAAATCTTCTCCTGTGACAATGAGTTCAACACAATTATCCACTTTTCTTTTTATCTGGTTTGCTGTATTTGTCTTTATGTTGAGGTCTTTGATCCACTTGGATGTAAGCTTTATGCATGGTGATATTTATAAAACTATCTTTATTTTCAACATGTTTATATCTAATCAGAGCAACACCAATTGTTGATGATGCTTTTTTATTTCAGTGTGTATTTTTGGCTTCTTTTTCAGATATGATGTGTCTGCATGTTTGAGAATTTATGTCTGGATCTTCAATTACATGTCTGATTTTTTACAGCATTACCATAATATTATGATTACTATAGCTTTGTAGTACATCTTGAAATCCAGGTTGGTTATACCTCTACTGGTTTTTGTATTATTCAATTATTAAGGTGTTTTTCATCTCTCTCTCTCTCTCTCTCTCTCTCTCTCTCTCTCTCTCCCTCCCTCCCTCCCTCTCTCTCTCTCTATCTGTCTCTCTGTCTCTGTCTCTGTCTCTCTCTGTATTCATATGGGGTTTGCATTGCATCTTCAAGTTGTTTTTTGTAGGATGAAGTTTTACTGTGTTGAGACTACTGATTGATAAGCATGGAAAATCTTTCCATCTGCTGAGGTCTTTTTTTATTTCGTTTTCTTCAAATATTTGAAGTTTTTATCATATAATTCTTTTTCTTTGTTAGGGCAAGATATTTTATGTTATGTGAGTTATTTGAAAGGTGTTTTTTTTATTTCTTTCTCAGTTTATTTGTAATTTGTATATAGAAGGATTACTAGGTTAATTTTTTTGGAGTTTCCTGGAAGAATTTTAGGTGTCACATATATATGTGGTTCCTTTTCTTCCTCCAGATTATTGGATTCATTGGTCCATGATAATGAAGAAAACAGAAGTAGGGAACCAGGTTCAGACGGCTGTGGGTACAATGGACATTGCCTTATTTGGATGAATCCTAATTTGCACTAAGTGTCGTTGTCCTATCATGAGCCTTAATATGTGGTAGTTGGATCCTATTGCAGAGCTCCTAGCACAAGTAATTCAGCAGGAATAATCTATGCCAATCTTCAAGGTAAAGATAAATCAGACATTGGGTTTAGAGACAGATTTCAGATAAAGTCAGTCCTCTGGGCCGAGGGAGATTTTCCAGATAAGGGCAAGTAGAGAAAAAGAAGTTTTTCTGGAGAAGAAATGAGTCTCCATGTCACTGAGTTTTTCTTAAAAAAAACATACTCATGCCATTACAGACTAGTCTTTGATAAGTCAGCAAAGCCTTCCAACATATGTATACTATTATATCATTTGAAAATGTTTTTTTTTTCTTTCTTTTGCATTTGTGTTTTCTTAATCTCCCTCAGTTATTTTATTGCTATAGGTAAAACTTAAAGTACTATATTGAATAGATATAGCAAGAGTGGTCAACTTTGTCTTATTCTTTATTTAAGTAAAATTGCTTTGAGTTTCTCTACAGTTAAGTTGGCTGTAGACTTGCTGTAAATTGCCTTTATTATATTATATATGTCCCTTATATCCCTAATCTCTTTATAATTTTTATAATAAAAGAGTGCTTATTTTTTCAAAGGCCTTTTGTGTATCTCCAAGTTAATTTTTGTTTGTTTGTTTTTACTGCTGTGAAGAAACACTACTATAATGGCAACTCCTTTAAAGAAAATATTTAATTAGGGTTTGTTATTTACAGTTTTAGAAGTTTAGACCATTATAGTCATGGCAGGGACCATGGCAGCATGCTGGCAGACATGTTGTAGACTACATCTTGTCTTATAGGGAACGGGAAGTTGACTGACACACTGAGTAGTATTTTGAATATAGGAAACATCAAATCTTGACCCCAAAGTGGCATACTTTTTCTAATAAGACCATACCCATTCTACCAAGGCCAGACCTCCTAATATTGCCACGCCTTAGACTAAGGGAGATAATTACATCTGAAGTACAACATCCTGTGACTCCTATAAATGAGTACCAATATCATAATGCAAAATTCATTTAGTGCAACTTCAAAAGTCGCCAGTCTATCATATTTTCAACAATGTTTCATAGTTCAATGTTTCTTCTGAGATTCATGCAATCTCATAAGCATAGTCATTTATAAAATTTAAAATAAAAAAAACATATCACATACTTAGAACACATAATGGCACAGGCTAAGCAATGACATTCAAAACTAACTGAGGAGACGATGACAAGAAAATACTGGACCAAAGTATGACAAGAACCAGCTGGGCAAACTCCAAACACCACTTCTTCATGTCTGATGTTAAAACACTCTCCAGATCTTCAAGCCATTCAGCTTGTGCTGGTTGTCTGACTTTTAGCACATCTCCTAAGTAAGTATTGTGTGACTCCAATATCTCTACCATTTCCTAATAAAAACATGGGAACCAGCTCTAATAAGGTTTTTTTCCTCAAAGTTCTAGAGATATGCAACTATTTAAAAAAAAAAAACAAGATCTAAAGCATCACAGTATTCTCTTTAATGTTATCACTTTTATTGGCAGAAACACTGTAACAGTAAAGGGTTAGGCTTATATACTCATGTAGGGAGTTAATTCTTTGGCAAGGCAATGTGGGGTTTGAATTCTTCAGGGTCACAGAGAAAGGTGATAAGATTTACACTCAGACAGTAACTGTCAGCTTTAGTTTGATGCATGGTATGAGTGACTAGTGAAGATTTTTCTGGTGGGGGTCAATTAAAAATTAGAGCAACAAGGCAATCCAAAGGAAGAAAATGATGTGCTCTAACTACAATCCTAAATGTTGCTAGGCATACGGTTAAGAGTTTATTAATTAGCAAATATACATGAACAAAATAAAGTCTTGCACTGTTTCTATAAGGTTATTTTGCAGCCACTTTAATGACATGATGGGCAAGTGTTTTTGGTTTCTAGGTGATTAGAGTAAATAGATGACTAGAGTAAACAATGGAGGAAAGCCTGTAGCTTTTGTTATGCTGTAGCATTTACCCTAGTTGGGGTTCTTTTACTATTAGGGCTTAATTTGTACAAGAAATGGGTTCTGTCACCTTATAGCTGCTCTGGCCTTATTGTGTTGCACTTCAGAATAAATGTTTTAACACCTGAAACTAGGAGCTGTTTAATTATCCTTTTCTTTATTTCACAAATAATAAACCTTTAAGTGAGGATATTGTGCTAATGAATCCAGATGCAATTATGTATAGGGAGTTAAAATCCTAAGATTAGTGTTGTTAGTTCCAGATAATTCTTTTATCTATAGGGGTGATTAGCTTAGGGCATATCAGTGTGTCATCTATCTGTAGCTGTTCTTGGATGTCTGGAAAATGTTTCAGTTCAAATCATTTGTCCAGGAGCTGACTCTTTGCAGATGTTTACTAGTAAAAGTAATTGCAGGGAGGGCAGCCATGGAGTCTGCTCTTGGCAAAGACCTAATTTGTGACAAAAGAGATCTTGTCTGTATGACTGTTTTTTTTTTCTTCTTTATTTTGTATTTAACAAAAAAACAGTTACATAAATTTAAAATGAGGAAAAATTAACAATAACTATAAAGAGGATATGAATCATAAGCATGGCTTATCAATGGTGGTAATGCAAATAAGATTGCTACACATATATTTACTTTGTCTTCAGCTTTCCCTCTGAAAATTTTTTCCCATCCCTGTATATCCTTATTCAAGGTCCCTTCCCCCTCCCACTACATCTTGTCATTTTTCTTCTCTGCAACTCCCCATCCCCTGTATGACTGTTTTTACAAGCAGCTAGAAGTTATCCAACTGTCCTCAGATATATGAGGAAATTTATGCTCAATAAATGATCCATCACACTGCTCAAAGTTCCTGAGAAATTAATTCCAAGGAAATGAAAATTGAGAAAGCTATAATCACACATAAGAAATTCTCTGTAGGAGACAGCTAATACATTCAAAGGCAATTAACAGCAAAATCTAATTGAGATTTGTCTTTACCTCCACTAGGGTCCTTGGCACTGATGGGTCAGCCTTGTCCATACCAAGGACACTTTCATATTTCTGCAGTTTCAAGTAATTTTGGGTTCTCCATGGCAATTCAGGCAACTTCACAGCTTCATGGAATAACCTTTCTACTAGGCATCCATCCATTCAGATACACACCCTGACATACATGTGACTTCAGCAGCTTTCCTTAGTTGTGGAGGCAAATTACATATACCTTTTTTGCCTATTTTTAGCACTAAAACCAGAACTACTTGGCTAAAGCTGCCCAGTTCTGCTCCTTGCTGGAGGTAAAACATTGGCTCCTCATTCATTTATACATCTTCAAAACTTTCTTTTTCTCAGAACCTAAGTTTAACTGTTCTGAAAATGCTCTATAGATCAGGCTGACCTTAAATTCAGAGGGGTGCAGGCCTATTCCCAAGTGCTATAATCAAAGGCAGGCGGGCACCACTACACCTGGCTCTAAGCTTCTCTTAAGTTTACCATACATTTATTCTTTTTCTTAACTTATTTATCTCCTTGAACACAGAATTTAGCTCTATTACACTATTTGATGATTTTTTTCTCAAAATTTTTTATTTTAGAATTTACTCTGCTCAACTTGTTCCTTTTCATTATATATGTTTATTAGACTTACTACTAGTAACCACAAAATGAGATTCTTTTGAGAGTTGTTCTACTAACAAATTAATCCAAAACTCTACGCTTTAACCTCAGGCAGAATCTTTAGACAAGATAAAAAAAGCATCTGCTTATTTTGTTATTAAAATATCACACGGATGATTTATAGACAAAATACTAAAATTCTTCTCTAACACCTCTTCAACCAGATTCCAATACTTCCAATTATTATCAGCAGCCTTGTCTTTCATGCTTCTACTAGTTTGGCCTTCTTAAGCAGTGCTTAAAGCATTCTAGTGCTTTCCTAATCCAATGTACCAAAGTCCACATATCTCAGAAAAAATTTAAAAAAAGCATGTTCAAGCTTGTCATAGCAATACAGTACCTGATACTACCTTCCATTTTAGGGCTTTATTGTTGTGAAGAGACACTATAATCATACCAATTCTCCCAAAGAAAATATTTTATTGAGGTGGCTTTCCTATAGTTTCCAAGGTTCAATCCATTACCATGATGGCAGGGAATACGGTGGCATGCAGGCAGATGTGATGCTGCCTAAATTTTGTCTTGTAGGGAAAAGGAAGTCAACTGACACTCTAGGTGATGTTCTCAGCCTAAGAAACCTGAAAGCCTGACCCCATAGTGACACACTTTCTTCAAGAAGGCTGTATATTATACAACAGAGCAATACATTTTAATAATGCTACTCCATTACAAATTATATGGACCAATTAATTACATTCAAATTACCATAATGTTTAGTGGGATGATTATGTGTTTTTTTTTTTCCTGTCAGTTTGTTTGTATAATAGCACATTTATTGACTTGTGTATATCAAATAATCCTTGCATTATTTGTATGAGGCCTACTTGATCATCATGAATGATCGTTTTAATGTGTTCTTGTTTTGAATTACAAGTATGTTATTATGTTTTCATCTATATTATTAAGGGAAATTGGTCTGTAATTCTCTTTGTTTTATCTTTACATAGATGGGGAATCACAATAATTCTGACCTCATTAAAAAAATTGTGCGGGAGAGGGCAATGCCGGACGTGCGGGGCAGGCTTCTGCTGGCCGCTCTGGAGAGGGGAGAGTTTGAGGGGCCGTGGGCGAGCGGACGTCTTCAGGGCCGCCTCCCCGGCAGCTTTTATGGTTAGGAGATGGGAGATTGGTGGGAGCCTGGCAAGGACAGGGGTTAAGCCCTCTGTGTTATGTTGCTTAGTGCAAAGCTAGGAAACTTTCAAACCCTTGCCTGTGCGGGTCACAGTCGGCCTGCTTATCCTGTGGCAGACCTTGTGCTTAGGATCAGTGCAAGGAAAACTAAAGAAGTGATCCATAAATCGAGTTTAGGAAAACTAAAGCGTGATGAGAGGCATGAGTATTTTAAGCAGGGGTTATTGGGTATCTCACTATGTATCCCAGACTGGTCTCCAGTGTATGTTGCCAGAGTGGTCTTGAACTCACAGTGATCCTTCTGCCTGAGTCTCTGAGTTTAGGATTACATGTGTGTGTCAACACATCCAGCAAAATTCATGACCAGGCGGTGGTAGCATACATCTTTAATTCCAGCGCTCAGGAGGCAGAGGCAGGCCTGGTCTATAGATCAAGTTCCAAGACAGCCAAGGCTGTTACATAGAGAAACCCTGTCTCAAAACTCCTGCTCCCCCAAAAAATTTAATTAATGGAAGTTTCTAAGCTGTGGACATTGTTTAGGAATTCCTGCAGGTGACTCCTAAGGTGCTTTAGAAATGGAACTATGATGGAAGTCAAAGAGAAGAAAAAATTCACAGGAAAGAGGCCAAAGGCAGCACCAGGAAAGAATAGATTTCTTAAAAACAGTGATTCTAGTTCTTCAAAGACATTCCCTAGGAAAGCAGTTAAGGAGGGTGGCCCTAAAAAGAACTTTGAGAAAGGAGCCACAAAACCTGGCAAAAAGTGTGTGAAGCAGTTCAAGAACAAGCCACAAGGGGGCAAAGGACCGAAGGACAAATTCCAAAAGCCAAATAAATTCAACAAGAAGAGGAAGTTCCAGCCAGATGGTAAAAGTGAGGAATCAGCAGCCAGGAAACCCAAGTGGGATGACTTCAAAAAGAAGAAGAAAGAGCTGAAGCAGAGCAGGCAGCTCAGTGATAAGACCAACTATGACATCGTATTCGAGCAAAACACATCTGTGAGAGTTTAAGAAGAAAAGACTGTGACAAAGAAAAGAGAGTGAAGCTGATGAGTGATTTGCACAAGTTGATTCAAGGGAAAATTAAAACTATCACCTTCGCACATGACTCAACGCGTGTGATCCAGTGCTTTATTCAGTATGGGAATGAAGAGCAGAGGAGACAGGCTTTTGAGGAACTGCAAGGTGACTTGGTTGAACTAAGTAAAGCCAAGTATTCCAGGAATACAGTCAAGAAATTTCTCATGTATGGAAGTAAACCACAGATAGCAGAGATCATCTGAAGCTTTAAAGGTCATGTGAGGAAGATGCTGCGGCACTTGGAGGCGTTGGCCATTGTGGAGTACGCCTACAATGACAAAGCCATTTTGGAGCAAAGGAACATGCTGACAGAGGAGCGATATGGGAACACGTTTCAGCTTTGCAAGTCGGCAGATCACCCAACTCTCGACAAGGTATTGGAGGAGCAGCCAGAAAAGCTAGAGCTTATTATGGATGAAATGAAGTAGATTCTGACTCCTATGGCACAAAAGGAAGCTGTGATTAAACACTCATTGGTTCATAAAGTATTCTTGGACTTTTTTACATATGCACCCCCAAAACTTTGATCAGAATTAATTGAAGCCATCCGGGAAGCAGTGGTATACCTGGCCTCCACACACGATGGAGCCAGGGTGGCCATGCACTGCTTGTGTCATGGTACTCCCAAGGACAGGAAAGTGATCATGAAAACAATGAAGACATACGTTGAGAAGGTGGCTAATGGCCAATACTCTCATTTGGTTTTACTGGCAGCATTTGATTGTATTGATGATACCACGCTTGTGAAGCAGATAATCATATCAGAAATCATCAGTTCCTTACCCAGCATAGTAAATGACAAATATGGGAGGAAAGTCCTGCTGTACTTGCTGAGTCCCCGAGACCCTGCCTACACCGTCCCAGAAATTATTGAGCTTCTGCAGAAGGGTAATGGCAATGCACACAGTAAGAAGGACATTGAAATCCGACAGCGTGAGCTCTTGGAATCCATCTCTCCAGCTTTGCTAAATCACCTACAAGGACACGCTCAAGAGATGGTGCTGGAGAAATCTGCATGTGTGTTGGTGTCTGACATCCTGGGATCTGCTACTGGAGATGTTCAGCCTGCCATGGATGCCTTGCCAGTTTGGCAGCTGTAGAACTGCATCCTGGTGGCAAGGACGGAGAACTTCATGTTGCCGAGCATCCTGCTGGACACCTTGTTCTCAAATGGTTAATAGAGCAAAATAAAAAGAGGAAAGAAAATGGAAGAGAATGTTGTTTTGCAAAGCCCTCATAGAGCATGTTGGCATGAAGAACCTCAAGTCCTGGGCCAGCATCAATAGAGGTGCCATTATGCTCTCCAGACTTCTTAAGAGCTGTGACCAGGAAGTTGTAAACAAGGTCAAAGCTGAACTGAAAAGCCTGATTCTGACATTGGAAAAAAACAAAGGCAGCAGCAAAGGAGTGGAAATTCTGCTGGAAAAGCTGACCGCATAGGCATAGACGTGTGGGACAAGCTAGCTGGGACCAGTCTCCTTCCCGTGGAGAAGAAGGGCAGATCCACCATCCTCCTAGCTGGACACTATACATATATATAGTCTTTGTTAAAGGACCTATTTATATAAAATTGTTTCTAAAGAGAAAAAAAAAATTGTGCAATGTCTACTCTGTGTCTATTTTGTAAAATAATTTTAATCATATTGGCTTCAATTTTGTGAATATCTGGTTGAATTATTTGATATAATGGATTGGTTCTGGATGTTTTCGTTTGTTGATTTCTTCTCATGGTTTTTTTGTTGTTGTTGTTTTCTTCATTATTATTATTATTATTATTATTATTATTATTAACAAAGAAGTCACACTTTGTATTCTGTATATCTTTATTCAAAGTCCTTTCCCCCTTCCAACACATCAGGTCACTCTCTCTTCTCCACAACTCCCCATCCACCCCATCCCCAGCCAGGCAGCAGGTGGTCCCAAGGTCCCACTGTCCCAATATTGCTTAGTTCAGCCTTCACTCCTGGCAGATCCAGTTTTCTCCCACCAACCTCAAGACTGAGTCAGGTGTTTCTCTAGGGGGAGTGAAATCCAAGGAGTAAGTCCAAGATGATTCTGATCCCAAGCTGTTCAGTGGTTGTGTTTTGCACTTTGGACATGCTTTGCTTTTTTCTTGTTTGTTTGTTTGTTTAGAGTCTACTAATGAGTGAGTACATTCCCTGCTTATCTTTCTGGGTTTGTGATACCTTGCTCAGGAGGATATTCTCCAAATCCACCCATTTACATGCAAATTTTAGGATATCATTTTTTCTTACTGCTGAATAGTACTCCATTGTGTAGATATATCACAGTTTGTTAATCCATTTTTCAGTTGAGGGACATCTAGGTTGTTTCCATGTTCTTGTCATTAAAAATAATGCTGATATGAACATAGTTGAGCTAATGCCATTGGAGTGTGACTGTGCATTTTTCGAGTATACACCAAAAAGTGGTATTGCTGGATCCTTGGGGAGATTGATTCCCAGTTTTCCGAGAAACTGCCATATTGCATTCCAGAGAGCCTGAACAAGCTTACACTCCCACCAACAATGGAGGGGTGTTCCCGTTGCTCCGCATCCTCTCCAGCATAGGCTGTCCTCTGTGTTTTATCTTAGCCAATCTAAAAGATGTCAGGTGGTATCTCAAAACTGTTTTGATTTGCATTTCTCTGATGTCTAAAGATGATGAGCACTTTTTCAGGTGCCTTTCAGCCATTTGTAATTCTTCTGCTTAGAATTCCCTTTTTGATTTGAACCCCATTTTTGATTGGGTTATTCAAGGTTTTGGGCTCTAGATTCTTGATTTCTTAATACATCTTAGAGATCAGTCCTCTATCACTTGTAGGGTTGGTGAAAATCTTTTCCCATTCTGTAGGCTGTCCTTTTGTCCTATTGACAGTGTCCTTGGCTTTACAGAAGCTTCTTATCCTCAGGATATCCCACTTATTAGTTGTTGATCTTAGTGTCTGTGCCACTGGTGTTATATTTAGGAAGTGGTTGCCTGTGGTAATTCATAAAATTGTATTTCCCACTTTCTTTTCTATCAAGTTTGAAGAGGCTGGGTTTAAGTTGAGGTCTTTGATCCACTTGGATTTGAGTTTTGTGCAGGGTGACAGGCTTGAATCTATTTGCATTTTTGTACTCACTGTCATCGAGCTATGCCAACACCATTTATTAAACATACTATCTTTTTTCCATTGAATATTTTGGGCCTCTTTGTCAAAGATTAGGTTTTCATAGGTTTTTGGGTTAATGTCTGGATCCTCAATTCTATTCCATTGATCCACAAGTCTATTTTTATGCCAGTACCAGGCTGTATTTTTTACTGTACCTTTATAGTATAACTTGAAGTCAGGGATGGTGATACCTCCTGAGATTCGTTTTTTGAGTAAAATTATTTTGTCAATCCTGTAATTCCAAATGAAATTGAATATTGTTCTTTCAAGGTCCAAAAAATACTGTGTTTGGATTTTGAAGGGTAGTGCATTAAATCTGTAGATTGCTTTTGGTAAAATTGCCATTTTTATTATGTTGATCCTACCTATTCAGGAACATGGGAGAGCTTTCCATGTTATGCTATCCTCTTCAATTTCTTTCTTTAGTGATTAAAGATTTTTGTCAAATAGGTCTGCTACTTCTTTGGTTATAGTTATTTCAAGGTATTTAATACTATTTGCATCTATTATGAAGGGTAATGTTTCCCTTATTTCTTTTACAGCTCTTCTATCTTTGGTGTATAGAAGGGCTACTGTTTTCTTTGAGTTAATCTTGTATCCTGCTATATTTTTGAAGGGTTTATCATCCATAGCAGTTCCATGAAAGAATTTTTTGGGTCACTTATGTATGTAATCATACCATCTGCAAATAGAGATAATTTCACTCTTTTTTCCAATTTATATCCCTTTAATCTCCTTTCATTCTCTTATTGCTTTAGCTAAAACGTTGAGAACTGTATTGAATAGATAAGTGGAGAGAGGACATCCTTGTCTAGTTTCTGATTTTAGTGGGAATGCTTTGAGTTTTTCTCCATTAAGTTTGATACTGGCTGTTGGTTTCTTGTAAATCACCTTTATTATGTTTAGGTATTCTCCCTTTATTCCTGATCTCTCAGGGTTTTAATCATAAAGTAGTGTTGGATTTTGTCAAAGGCTTTTTCAGCATCTAAGGCTATGATCATGTGGTTTTGTTCCTTCTTGTGGGTTTTGTTGTTGTTTGGTTGATTTTTGGTGATTTTGATTAAAATCACCAAAAATTTTAATTTTTTAAATTAATCACTTTTAATTTTGATTAAAAGTTAACATTTAATATCTACTTGGGTTTCCTTGGAGAGTCCCATTCAGGTTGAGAGGTAAATATAAAGAAAATAATTTACTTCTTTTAGATTACTGAATTTATCCACATTAAATGCATATATGTATATGAATACACACATTTTTCAAATGTAACTTGTATAATCTGTATAATGTACTTTTATATCTTTTAAGGGCTAACCATTAGGCATTTTTGGGTCACCAACTGTGTGCTCTTTCCTGTGAAAGATTATTTCTCCTAGTCTTAACAATCCTTAGTTTCTTTTAATTTTTTTGTGTGTAAGGTTAAGGCCTTGTAGTCTTCCTTTCATTTAGTTTGGCATATCTATTGCTGTCCCTGTTTAGCTTGTTTTTAGGTAGTCATGTTAGTTTAACTTGACTAATATAATTTCTAACATTCCTAGAGAAAAGAATTTGTAGGAAAACTCTTTGATCCTTTGAGTTTTACAAACTGTCCATGCCACTTCCACAATGGTCTGTGAGCTTTAGGTGTGAGAGATATTTTAGGTTTATCTATTGGAATGAGACTCCATAGCATTGCATTTCAATTGGTTGTGTGTTTTTTTTTTATAAATATTCTGTTTGTTGCATAAGGCTTTTGATGAGAAATGCTAGTATTCATTTTTATTCATCAAAACTCATTATCAAATAGACAATACACTTAAGAAAGATTCATTTTCCTGACAATCCACAAATATAAATGTACAGTAGATAAGGATGTTTTCATGAGATTAACACACAGTCTAGGCAGTATAGAATTCTTGCATACATATACATCATGTCATATACCAAAGAAAAGACTGTATCAGCAATATATGAAGGCACAGAAGAAGCAAAATACATTATAATGTAGGAAAATGTTCTTGGACACTCTACAAATTTGTTATTTGTATTGTTTACATAAAAAATAATAGTTTTTTGAAGACAGAGACTTCCCCTCTGTGAACCCAGGTTCAGAGACAGAGCACAAGTTTGGAAGGACCCATCCTGCTCAGACAGCAGATGGTTTCATAGCTATAAAACCTCATGAAAGCAGCCAAGCCCCTGGAACACAGCTGGGAGGTCAAAGGCGAGGGTCATCCTTCCTTCAGGCAAAGCAGAAATTTTCTCTCCCAAAGCCAGGCCCGGAAATGGGGCACAGCTTCAGTGAGTTACAGCCTTCATATAACACAGTTGTCATTGTAACACTGCAACATCATCGGGAGTAGCTGACCTGCTAAACAAAATACTGAATAAGAGCCCCCAGATGGGCAGTCAACTAATATCTAACAAAGAGTGAAGTGATAAAACAATGGGTAGACGCCAGTGCAAGAATACATACAATAATACAAAATCAACAAGACTCCACCAGAATAAGCAAGTGGTTCTATAGCTTCAAGATCTGAACATAATAATGAAGAGGAAACAGAAGGAAACAACCTTAGAAATAGATTTATGCAACTAATAGAAGCCTTAAAAGAGGATATAAAAAAAACTTCCTTAAAGAAATAGAAGAAAATACAAACAGAAAATTAGAAAAGATGAACAAATCCCTGAAAGATAATAAAGAAAATCAAGAAAAAGAAAACAAACAGGTGAAAGAACCATTCCAGGAATTAAAAATCGAAATAGAAGCAAAAAAGAAGATAGAAAATGAGACAAAAATAGAAATAGAAAAACTGAAGAAAAGACCTGGAACCATAGATTCAAGCAGTATCCAAAAGATGAAACAGAGAATCTCTGGAGTAGAAGACACAATAGCGGTACCATATACATCAGTTAAAGAAAACACTAAAACAAAAAATCACAGCAAAAATGTACAGGAAATCTGGGATAGCATGAAAAGGCCAAACCTAAGAAAAAAATGGAATAGAAGGACAAAAACACCCCCTCAATGAAACAGAAAATATATTCAACAAAATCATAGATGAAAACTTCCCCAACATAAAGAAGGAAATGCCTACAAAAATACAAGAAGCCTACAGAAAACTAAATAGACCAGACCCATAAAAATTTCTTCTCACCATATAATAATCAAGCAACAAAACCTACTGAATATAGAAAAAATACTAAGAGCTGGAAAGGAAAAAGGCCAAATTCCCTATAATGGCAGAAACATCAGAATAACACCTGACTGACTATGCAATGAAAACAATGAAAGCATGAAAGTCGTGGTCAGACATTAAACAGACATTAAAAGTGTATGGATGCCAAAGTAGAATACTGTACCCAGCAAAACTATCAATCAACATAGATTGAGTAAACAAATTATTTCAAAAAAAAAACCACAGATTGAAAACAATACCTATCCGCAAATATGGCTCTACAAAAAGACTTAGAGGAAAAACTCCAACCTAAAGGAACCAG
This sequence comes from Sigmodon hispidus, assembly GCA_004025045.1. NCBI lineage: Eukaryota > Metazoa > Chordata > Mammalia > Rodentia > Cricetidae > Sigmodon > Sigmodon hispidus. The sequence goes on from PVIH01012222.1 coordinate 49,373, forward strand.
AAGCAACCATGTAGCCATGAACAATTGATAAGCCAACAGAAGAAACCCTCCCCCACAAGAAATACAAACTACAACAAAAAAATAACAGGAAATATCGACCATTGGTCATTAATATCCTTCAATATCAATGGACTCAATTCAACTATGAAAAGACACACCCTAACACAATGGATCCAAAAACAGAAACCATCCTTCTGCTACATACAGGAAACATACTTCATCTAAAAAGACAGACACAGGGTTGGGAGAAAAAAAAAAAACAACAACAACAAAAAAAAAACTTGTCAAACAAATGGCCCTAAGAGAAAAGCAGGTTTAGTCATTCAAATATCTAAAAAAATAGACTTTATACTAAGATAAATAAAAGGATACCAGGAGGAACACTACTTATTTATCTCAGGAAAAATATGCAAAGAGGAAATTTCAATCCTGAGTAACTATACCCCTAACACCAGGGCACTGACATATGTAAAAGGAACACTACTAAAGATTAAATCTCATATCAAACCCAATACACTAAGAGTAGGAGACTTCAATAATCCACTTTAATCCTTGCATAGCTCAACCACACAGAGAAATAACTCAACAGAGAAATAAGGGATCTAACAGAAGGCATGAACCAAATGGACATAATAGATATATACCAAACCTTCCAACCAAACAAAAAGGAATATACATATTTCTTAGCACCCAGGGAACTTTCTCTAAAATTGACCACATAATAGATCATAAAGAAAAAAAATCATCAGATACAAAAAAAAGGAATAACCCCTAGTAACATATCAGATCACTATGGTCTAAAGTTAGAGTTTAAGAACATCAAAAGTCACAGAAAACCTACTAGCTCATGGAAACTAAACATCACTCAACTGAACCACCTCTGAGTCAAGGAAGAACTTAAGGAAGAAGTCAAAGACTTCCTAGAATTTAACAAAAAATGATCCACAACTTACCTAAACTTATAGGACACAATGAAAGCAGTATTAAAAGGAAAATACATAGCACTAGATGCCTACATAAAAAAAAAAGCTAAAGAAATCCCACACAAGAGAACTAACTGCACAGCTGAAAGCCCTACAATAATGAGAAGCAAACTCACCTAGAAGCAGTTGATAACAGAAAGTAATCAAATTTAGAGCTGAAATAATTACAATTGAAACAGAAAAAAAACCAATACAAATAATCAATGAATCAACGAGTTGGTTGTTTAAAAAAGTAAACAAGATAGATAATCTCTTATCCAAACTAACCAAAAAGCAGTGACAGAGTATCCAAATTAACAAAATCAGAAATGAAAAGTCAGATATAACAACAAACATCCAGGAAATTCAGAGAATTATCAGCTAATACTTTGAAAATCTATACTCCACAAAAATAGAAACCCTAGAAGAAATGGACAGCTTTCTGGACAGGTACCATTTTTCAAAATTGAATCAAGATCAGATTAAAGACTGAAACAGACCTATAAACCCAAAGAAAATTGAAGCTGTCATTAAAAGCCTCTCACATTAAAAATAGCCCAGGTCCAGTTGGTTTTAGTGCTGAATTCTACCAGATATTGAAAGAACTAATACTAATACTCCTAAAACTGTTCCACAAAGTTGAAATTGAACAAATATTGCCAAACTATTTTTATAAGGCCAAATTAACCCTAATACCCAAGCCACTCAAATATGCAACAAAGAGAGTATTACAGACAAATTTCCTTCTTGAATATTAATGCAAGAATTCACAACAAATTTCTGGCAAACTGAATGCAACAACCAATTAAAAAAAAAGTCATCCACTACTATCAAGTAGGCTTCATCCTAGCAATACAGGGATGGTTCAACATATGAAAAACTGTAAATATTCATTATATAGATAAGTTGAAGGAAAATAACCTCATGATCATCATCTCCTTAGATACTAAAAAAGTCTTTGACAAAATCCAACACTCCTTCGTAATAAAAGTTCTGGAGATATCAGGAATACAAGAAGAATACTTTAATATAATAAAGGCGATTTACAAGAAGCTGATCGCCAACATCAAATTAAATCGAGACAAATTCAAAGCAATCCCACTATAATCAGAAACTTAATAAGGCTGTCTCTGCTCCCCTTATCTATTCAATATAATTCTCAACATCTTAGTTAAAGCAATAAAAGAATGAAAAAAATAATAAACAAAGAAAAATTGGGAAAAAGGAAGGGAAACTCTCTATTTGTAGATGATGTGATTGTATATATAATTGACCCACAAAATTCTTCCAAGGAACTGCTACAGCTGATAAACACCTTTAGCAACGTGGCAGGATACAAGATTAACTCAAAGAAATCTGTAGCCCTCCTATACACTAAAGATAATAGGGTTGAAATAGAAATAAAGGAAACATCACATTTTATAATAGCTACAAATAGCATTAAATACTTCAGTGTACATATAACCCCAAAACTAACAGATTTGTTTGACAATAACATTAAATCAGTGAAGAAAAGAATTTAAGAAGATATCAGAAAATAAAAAGACTCTCATGATCCTGGATAGGTAGGATCAATATAGTAAAAATGGCAATCTTACCAAAAACAATCAACAGTTTCAATGTAATTCTTACAAAAATTCTAACACAATTTTTATAGACCTTGAAAGAACAATACTCAATTTTATGTGGAATAACATTAAAGCCCAGATTGCCAAAACAATTTTTCTCTACAAAAGTACCTTAGGAGGCATCACCTTTGCCAACTTCAGGTTACATGATAAAGCCACAGTAATAAAATAGGGTGGTACTGGCATAAAAACAGACTTGTGGATCAATGGAATCAAGTTGAAGACCTTGACACTAACCTACACACCTATGAACACCTGATTTTTGAAAAAGAGTCCAAAAATATTCAATGAAAGAAAGATAATATCCTCAACAAATTGTGTTGACATAACTGAATGGTTGTGTGGAGAAAAAATGCAAATATATCCAAACCTATCACCCTGCACAAAACTGAAATCCAAGTGGTTCAAAGACCTCAACATAAACCTGGCCACACTAAACTTGATAGAAATGAAAGTGGAAAATGCTCTCCACCTCATTGGCACAGGTAATTACCTCCTAAATATAACACCAGTATCACAGACACTAAGAACAACAATGAATCCTGAAACTGAGAAGCTTCTGTAAGGCCAAGGACACTGTCCATAAGAAAAAAAATGACAGCCTACAGAAAGGTAAAAGATTTCTGCCAACTCTAGAAGTGACAGGGGACTGATCTATAAAATGTATAAACAACTCAAGAAACTAGAATCCAAAACCCTGAAAACCCAAATAAAAAAGGGGTTTCATATCAAAAATGGGAATTTTCAGTAGAATTAGAAATGTCTGAAAGACACTTTAAAAATGCTCAATATCTTTAGCCATCAGAGAAATACAAATCAAAACAATTTTGAGATACCGCCTTACACCTTTCAGAATGGCTAAGATCAAAAACATAAATGACAGCCTATGTTGGAGAGAATGCGGAATGAGGGGAATACTCCTACATTTTTGGTAGGAGTGTAAACTTCTTCAGACACTCTGCACTACAGTATGATGGTTTCTCAGAAAACTAGGAATCCATCTCCCCAAGGATCCAGCAATAACATTATTGGGTATATACCCTAAAATGCACATTCACACCCCCAAATCATTAGCTCAACTATATTCATAGCAGAATTATTTGTAATAGCAAGAACCTGGAAGCAACCTAGATCCCCATCAACTGAAGAATGGATTAACAAACTGTGGTGCATCTACAAAATGGAGTACCACTCAGCAGTAAGAAATAATGATATCCTAAAATTTGCAGGCAAATAGACGGATTTGGAGAATATCCTCCTAAACGAGGTCTCACAAACCCAGAAGGATAATCAGGGCATATACTCACTCATTTGTTGACTTTAATCAAAAGCATTATTATTTCATTAAAAGATCATAGGTCAATAAAGTGATTTAAAGCACACAAACACACACACACAGAGACACTTAAAAACCCTAAGAAAATATAACATAACTTCTATTTTGACTGTTTAAGTGTTTCTTTGCAAAAATTTGTGGTGGCTATAGTGCATCCATGGGCATTAGCTGTGATCTACTGTGCTTTCTTCATTTGTAGGAGAACCTAACCTGGGTTGAGGTGCCTTAGATTTTACTTTTTATGTTCCATGTATTTTATAGGAAAGAGACACAGAGAACAGGTATTTGTATTTTTTAATATGCCTACATAAGGACAAACTAACTACAACTATTATTAAATTTGAAGCTGTGTTTATCAAGTTTCTCCTTTTAAGAATCCTCAATGTTGTATCTTTTAAAAGAAATTTTAATACAAATGTATCTTTATATAATAATAGAAGTGAATAAATAAATACATAACAATAGAAAAAAAACAATGATCAGGCAGTAGGCATTCAGGAAATATAGCCACGGCTCCAAACTATGAGAATTCTGGGAAGATGAAAAGGAGAGCTGAGATGTCAGGAGACATAATAAGTAGACATGAATACTGAAATGAGAAATGATACCAAGCCACATGGTTAAAGATAAAAAATATGATTTAATTTTAAGTATAACATTTAGAAAATAATAAACCTGAACTCTACACAAATCAGTTTTTATTTAATGTAAGCTTCTGTATGTTTATTTGAGATTAAGTGGCTACAGTTACCAGTTGGGCAGGACAGAGAAACTTCAGACTATGCATTCCAGATTCTGCATTCTCTTTGCCTTGCTAAAAGGAGATTGCACCATCAAAGAATTTCTTGCTTGGAAACTGACATATTGAAATTCAGTTGGCACCCTGGTACTCTACATAACTACCAGCTACTAGTACTGTGGAGAACAAGTTGTTCTGTGCCTGCTGTTGGGTGTTTTGTTAGCTGTTTTTATTTTTTTCTAATGAAAAATTATTTTCAGCCAAGATCAACAAAATAGCAGAAAACAAATACTGTAATGAGTGTGAGCAAAAGGGAAATGCATATTGTGTCTGGTTGGTGCTCTTTCATTGGAGTCAATCATCACCTCTGGGTCTTACAAAATTTTTCACCTTCTCTTCTGCAAAACTTATGCCAAGAGGGGATGGTTTGATGAAGACATCCTATCTATCTATCTACCTATCTACCTATACCTAAATACATATCTATTTATGTATCTATCAATTTATGATTTTTCAGTTCTTCATGTATTATGAATATTAAACCTCTTACAGGTTTATAGTTGCCTATGATTTTCTCTACTTCTATCAGCCTTCTTTTCACCTGATTGTTTAGTTGTTCAAAATCATTTCAATTTTATGACATGCCATTATTAATTGTTGACCTTGGTTCTTTAGAAAGTTCTTTTCTATATTTATATCATGTATTCATGTTTTCTTTTACTGGTTTTTCATGTTTTGGGTTTTGTATTTTTATTTTTGATACGTTTGGAGTTAGTTTTTCCGTGAAATTGGTAGCTATAAATCTAACTTAATTCTTATGCTTGTGTGCATATTTTTTTCTCAGCATTATTTTATGAAGATGCTTTCTTTATTCCATAAAAGCATTACACATTTTTATCAATTAGCAAATGACTGAAATTGCATACACACAAGAGGGAGAAATGATAGGGACCATCACCTCTGCACCTTTGCACTAAGTTTTTTCAATTCTCCCAGGGTTGTAATACTGCCTCTGATTTACCATTTCCTTTTGCAAATCTAAAGTTTTTCCAATCATAAGAATCATTTTAGAGGACAGGAATTCTGCCAAATTCTAAGGATATCTATTACAATTATAAGTATTGAAATCAGGATAATAACCCCAGGATGAGTTAAGAGACCACTAGACCTACTGTAAATCATATTTTAGCAAAAAGTCCTTTAATTTCCTGACTTCCATACGCCAATATTTTAAATGGAGGGCCACAATGTTTTTTTCGACCTCTTAGAATCAGAGTCATTTCATAGCAAGTATCCAATAGACCCCAGAAAATAAGATCATTACATTTTTTTTTTTTTAGTGTATAGTTACTGTCTTAGTTTCCTAAGTTCTATAGCCGTGAAAAAACACCATAACAAAATCAGGAAGTCAGGACAGGAACTTGAAACAGAGAAGGATTCTGGAGGCAGAAGTTGAATCAAATTTTGGCCATGGAGGGGAGCAACTGCTCACTGACTTTCTTCTAATACCTTGTTCAGTCCACCTTCTTATAGAACTGACAACCAGCAGCCCAGGAATCGCAGCACCCACCATGATCTAGCAGTCACTCATTAGTCACTAAATGTGAAAGAGCCTTAGAGCTTAATCTCATATAAGCATTTTCCCTACAAAGGCTCCTTTATCTGATGATTTTAGCTTGTGTTCTGTTATCATATAAACTCATCCAATACAGTTACTCTTGTTAATGTTCTAGGTACCACTTGGGATGAACTAGGAAAAAAGCCAATAAAACTTTTCGATATTTTGCTAAGATTGTTCATTTAGGGAACCTGGTAATCCCTTCACTCAAGGGGTTTTGTCTGAAAACTGACTCAAGTCTTGAGATTGGTTCACAGGCCAAAACGATTTCCTTTTCCCACAATTCAGTGGAGATTTTCTTTCATTTGTTTGAGACGTTTCCTGCATATGAAGATCAAACAAAAATGAAGTGGGATTCTTATGTATTTCCTGCCTGGAAGAACTTCTTTTGATTAAAGGACATTTACAGGTCCTAAGGTCCATATGAGTCATGGAGCTATAGAATTTACTATGCCTATGCTGACAATTAATGGGACAGGTTATTATGGACATTACTTTCTTTATACTGCCCACTATAAAACTGTGATGACCTTGAATTTGGCAATTGAGTGCTACCATCTGGCTCCTGATACTTTGAAGCTCAATTATGCTCATTGCATTTAATTCATTCAGTGAGTAGTAGTTATCTCAAACCCTGAGATTTGGTATGAGAAAAGGGGTGACAATAAAGCTCTTCAAATGATCTGGTGCTCTTCTCAACATTTTGTAACTCATATGACTAGTAAAGAGTATGTTTTCTGGGCCTTCTCATTGCAGAGAAGTTAGTTTTACACAACATATCCAATCCAGCATTGCAATTTCCCTGAGCCTTAAATTTTCTTCATCAACACTAAGCCAAGGAATATTAAGCATCGAAAACTTATTTATATTATGCCATATTTTGATAAATGTTTTATTTCACTATTCAAACAAACTTTGATAGCTTTTCAACTGTGCGATCTTCTATATAAAACACAAAATCTTCACTCAGTGGGCTAATATGAGTAAACTCAGCCTGATTCTCCATTACATGATACCCTTAAAATTCACTTCTGCACATAATTCCTACACTTCTGCTTGAATGAATTATTAAACGCATTAGGATCATTAGAAACATAGTGAACATTCTTATGAACTACACTTTCTAGCTTTGCTTTAGGAGCCTGCTTTGCATTTGACCAGGATACAAGTCTAGCGAAATTTATTGGTGGCCAATGAAAAGCATGAGTATTTTCTTACCTGGAATCTTTCTTCCAAGAAAGTCAATATTGGTTTAGCATAGAGTAAAAATTAATATCTTCAGGAAAAGTTGGAAAAGAAAACATTTCAGAGTTTAGAGGTGAAGTGCAAACAACTTCTACTGAAAATGGAGATTTCCTACCTCAGTTGAGACAACTCCTTGAGAATTTGACTGCTCAAACTTCTAAGCTTCATGGAAGTTTAGCTGATGAATATATTTTTGTATTGTGATACCAAAAAGATTAATGTATATGTGTGTCTGAATATGAAACATGGTCAAGTGAATGGAAATTCTGTAATTTTATGTTCAATTTTTTTTTGAGGAATCCTAAGCTATTTCCCCAGATATGGAATCATTTCAAACTGTCACAAGCATTTAATGAATAAAGCTTTGATATTTCCCACAAGCTCAGAAACACTCATTAATTTTTATTTTAGCAGTACTACATAATCTGTATAAATAGTTGTTGTAACAGATATAAAAAATACTAGTCTTTTTTATTTTTTGCATTATTCATGGATATGGAAGATAAAAACCATACACATATACAAACCAGTTTTATTCTTTATGGTTAATTATTTGTAATTCTAATATACTTACCTTTTAAAATAAAACATTTTATCCTACATAATCAAAATAACCTTTTCTTCATTTTGCTTAAATGTATATCTATGCTACATGGGAGTACTTTTCATATTCTAGAGTAAGTATGCCTATACTATCCAGAGTTCTCTGTGACTACATTATGTACCTTGTTACTTATGAGGTTACTATCTCTATAACCATCTTTTATTTTTCATGTGAACTTAAACAATGATTAATTTAAAGTCAGCAAAAACATTGTCTGGTAAGTTACTATTCTTAGGTAAGAAATATTCAATAATGACTAAACTTTAAGATTGCTTTTAGATAACTAGTTAAAGTTTCTTTAGAGTATGTTAAGATATATTTTCTTTTCTTTTACTCCAAAGCACAGAAGTATATATAATGTTTCATTTTTATGTGTTTTTGACACTTTTTATGGTCATTGAAATTATCTACTTTCCATCAGTTTCTCCCTCATTTCTATAGTACACTTCAATTTGAAATATTTTGAAACATCCTGATTTTAATCACTGTTTTCTCAGGTGGAAGTTGTTTTGAGAGGCTGTGAAACCTTAAAGAGGCAGAGATGAATTGGTAGATATGGGGATTTAGGGTCCACAGTGAAGGCTATATGCCTGTCTAACTTGTTATCTCCCCATTTTCTTCATAGTCAGCACCATGGAACCAACAACTGCTGCCTCTACCCATCACCATGGACAAGTGTCTAGCCATTATATATAATCCTCATGATGATGGACCATACGAGTATGAAATGAAATAAATCCATTCACCATCAAATTCTTTTTCTGTACTTTGTCAGAAAGATAAGTAGATTTTATAATATGTAACAATGCATTTTATACTGAAGTTAATTTTTCAAAGTTAATCATTTTAAAATACTTTTCGTACAATATGCATGGTACAATAACTGGTAAATGCTTATTTTTATTGCTTGGTTTTCTTTGTATATCAATTAACCTCTTTAAGTTTTGCTAGTATTGTCTAGGCTTATGATGACAAGGATTGCAGTGAATCATCCTATGTATGATTTGCAATAAGAGGTCGGAATTTCCTTTGAAATTCTGAAGCCATAGGTAAAACATGTGAGTTTTATAAGGAAAGAATATTCCACGAGGTACATGGTGAGATGTTTTATGTCTTCCATACTATCCTTTTATATTTCTCTCAGGAAATTTACTTCTCTTTTTTTTGTTTTGTTATTGTTATTTTTTTTATTTTTATAGAAGAAAGTCTCAGTTTGTATCTATGTATTCCCTTGTTCAATCTCCCTTCTTTCTCTCCACTCCTCCTGGTCACTCTCTTTTCACCCCATAACCTCCACAAAAAGAGCAAGAGGTCACAAGGAGGGTCAGTTCAGCAGCTACTATACACAAGTCTGATTTTCTCATCCTAACATCAAGACTGAGTTAGGTGTTCCTCTGGACAGAATGGGCTCCAAAGTGCCAGTTCAAAGTGCTTCAGATCTCAAGTTGTTCAGTGGTTGTGGCTTGCACCTTGGATATTCTTTGCTTTTTTTGTGAAATGTTCACTTATGAGTGAGTACACCAAATGCTTACCTTCCTGGGTTTGTGATATGTTGCTCAGAAAGATATTCTCCAAATCCATTTAATTGCCTGCAAATTTTGGGATATCTTTTTTTTTTTTCTGATAAGTGGTACTCCATTGTGTAGATGTAGCACAGTTTGTTAATCTATTCTTCAGCTGAGGGGAAATTAGGTTGTTTCCAGGTTCTTGCTATTATGAATAATACTGCTATGAACATAGTTGAGCTAATGTTTTTGGGGTTCAAATGTGCATCATTAGAGTATTTGCCCAACAGTGGTACTGTTAGATCCTTGGGGAGACTGATAACCAGTGTTCTGAAAAACTGCAATACTACATGCCAGAGTGGCTGAACAAACTTACATTCCCACCAACAATGGAAAAGTGTGCCCCTTGCTCCACATCCTCTCTTGCATATGCTGCCATCTGTGTTTTTAATCTTAGTCATTCTGAGAGGTGTTCTTTTAATTTGCATTTCTCTGATGGCTAAAGATGTTGAACACTTTTTCAGGTGCCTTTCAGCCATTTGTAATTCTGCTGAGAATTCTCTTTTTAGTTCTGAACCTCATTTTTTTTTAAAATTGGGTTTTTTTAGGGCTTTGAGCTCTAGTTTTTTGAGTTCTCTATATATTTAGAGATCAGTCCTCTGTCACTTGTATGGTTGGTGAAAATATTTTCCCATTCTGTAGGTTGTTGTTTTGTCTTATTGATTGTGTCTTTGGCTTTACAGAAGCTTCTCATTTTCAAGAGGTCCCACTTATAGATTGTTCTCCTTAGTGCCTATGAGACTGGTGTTACACTTAGAAAGTAGTCACCAGTGCTAATGTGTTGGAGGCTATGTCCCACTTTCTTTCCTATCATGTTCAGTGTAGCTGGATTTATGTTGAGGTCTTTGATCCACTTGGTTTTAAGTTTTCTTGAAGGTGATAGGCTTGGATGTATTTTCATTTTTTTTTTACACAGTACCATCCAGTTGTGTCAACACCATTTGTTGATGATACTGTCTTTCCTCCATTGAATATTTTTGGACTCTTTATCAAAAATCAAGTGTTCATAGGTCTGTGGGTTAATATCTGGGTCTTCAATTTGAGTCCATTGATAAGAAGTCTGTTTTTTTTTGTTTTTTGTTTTTTTTTTTTTTTTTGCTAGTGCCAAGCTATATTTATTACAGTAGCTATATAGTATAATTTGAAGTTGGGGATGTTGATGTCTCACTCCTAAGGTTCTTTTGCTGAGCAAAATCATTTAGGCAGTCCTAACTTTCCTGTTATTCCAAATGAAATTAAGTATTGTTCTTTCGAGTTCTGTAAAAAATTGTGTTGGAGTTTTGATGGGAATTGTATTGAATCTGTAGATTGCTTTTGGTAAGATTGCAATTTTCTCTATGATGATCTTACCTATCCAGTAACATGGGAGATCTTTTCATTTTCTTATATCCTTATCAAGTTCATTCTTCAGATATTTAAAATTTTTGTCAAACAGATCTGATACTTATTTGGTTATAGTTACACTACGGTATTTAATTTAATTTGCAGCTATTATAAAATGTCATGTTTGTCAGCCCTTTTATCTTTAGTATATAGGAGGGCTACTGATTTCTTTGAGTTAATCTTGTATCCTGCTATATTCCTGAAGGTGTTTATTAGCTGTAGAAGTTCCCTGGTAGAATTTTGTGTACTATTGTGTCCTTGGCTTCACAAAAGCTTCTCAGTTTCAAGAGGTTCCACCTACTGATAGTTGTTCTCAGTGTGTGTGCTACTGGAGCTATATTTAGAAAGTGGTCATTTGAACCAATGCATTAGGGAGTATTTCTCACTTTCTTTTCTATCATGTTCAGTGTGGCTGGGTTTATGTTCTGGTCTTTGACATACTTGGATTTGAGGTTTGTGCATGGTGATAGGGTTGGATCTATTTGCATTTTTCTACTCACTATCATCCAGCTGTGCCAACATCATTTGTTGAAGATACTATTTTTTTCTTTGAATATTTATGGCCTCTTTGCCAAAAACTAGGTGTCTATAGGTGTGAAGGTTAATGAAGTGTCTTCAATTTGATTTCAATGATCCACAAGTCTGTATTTATGCCAGTACCAGGCTGTTTTTATTATTTTAGCTCTACAGAATAACTTGAAGTTGGGGATGATGATGCCTCCTTCTGATCTTTTGTTGAGCAAAATTGATTTGGAAATCCTGGCCTTCCTGTTATTCCAAATGAAATTGACTATCCTTCTTTCAAGTTCTGTACAAAATTGTGTTGGGATTTTGATGGGAATTGTATTGAATCTGTATATTGCTTTCGGTAGGACTGCCATATTTATTATGTTGATCCTATTTATCCAGGAACATGGGAGATTTTTCCATTTTCTGATATCCTCTTCAATTTCTTTCTTCAGTAATTTAATGTTTTTGTCATACAAATTTGTTACTTCTTTGTTTATATTTACACCTAAGTATTTACTGATATTTGTAGCTATTATAAAGGATGATGTTTCTTTTATTACTTTTTCAGCCCTTTTACCTTAGTGTTTAGGATGGGTATTGATTAATCTTGTGTCCTGCTACATTGTTGAATGTGTTTTTCAGCTGTAGATTTTACCTGGTAGAATTTTGTGGATCACTTATGTGTTCCAATAGAGATAGTTACACTTCTTCTTTTCCAATTTATATCTCCTCAATCTCCTTTTATTCTCTTATTGCTTTAGCTAAAATTTCAAGAACTGTATTGAATAGCTAAGGGGAGAGGGAACAGTTGTGTTTATTTCCTGATTTTAGTGGGAATGCTTTTTTTCTCCTTTTAGTTTGGTGTTGGATGTAGGCTTCTTCTAAGTCGCCTTTATTATACTTAGGTATTTTCCTTTTATTTGTGATTTCTCCAGTACTTTATCATAAAGGAGTGTTGGATTTTGTCAAAGGCTTTGTCAGCATGTAAGGATTTGATATTGTGTGTTTTTTCTTTATTTTATTTATATGCTGGATAATATTTATAGGTTTTTGTTTGTTGAACCATCCCTGCATTTCTAAGATGAAGTCTACTTGATCGTGGTGCATGACTGTTTTTATATAGGTTGCTGTATTTGGTTTGCCAGAACTTTGTTGTGAATTTTTGCATTAATATTTATGAGGATAATTGGTCTTTAATACTCTTTGTTTGTTGCATCTTTGAGTGGCTTTTGTATTAGGATTATTGTAGCCTCATACAAAGAGTTTGGCAATATTCTTTCAATTTCCACAGTATGGAACAGTTTGAAGAGTATTGGAATTACTTCTTTAAATTTCTGGTAGAATTCTACACTGAAACTATCTGGGGCCTGGGCTTTTTTTTTTTCTTGGAGATTTTTAGTGACAGCTTCAATTTTCTTCTGGGCTATAGTTCTGTTTAAGTCTTTAATCTGATCTTGATTTAATTTTTATAAGTGGTACATGTCCAGAAAGCTGTCCACTTCTTCTAGGATTTCCATTAGGATTTCCTGGGTGTCTGTGGTCATGTCTTCCTTTTCATTTCTGATTTTGTTAACTTGGATACTCTGTCACTGCTTTTTCATTAGTTTGGATAAGGGTTTATTTATTTTGTTCTCTCTCTTTTTTTGATTCATTGATTTTTTTGTTATTCTTTTTGTTTCAATTGCAGTGATTTGAGCACTAAGTTTGATTATTTCCTGCTGTCTATTCCTTTTAAGTGAGTTTGCACCAGTTGTTCTAAGGCTAAAGCCTTTTTATTGAAAATAGATTCTACTCTCTTACAATATATGCTGACCACCATTTCCACTCTCTCCATTCCTAGTCTCTTTGTCTCCTCCTTCCTTCTTTTTTAGACCCATTTTCCCCTCTATTTTCTTTTCAGAAGAGAGCAGATCTTTAAGAGATGACATCCAGGAAAGCACAAAATAAGATACCATTAGTTGAAGCAAAAGGCTTATTGAAGATGAACAAGGCAACTCACAAGGAGAAAAAGTCTCAAGGGCAGGACAAAAAATCCAAGGTATAGGTGCTCCCATTGTTGAAAGTCTCTGAATAATACCAAGATGACACCATAACATATACACAGAAGACCTGGTTCAGACCCATGTTGGCCCTGTGCTTGTCATTTTATTTATTTTGAGCATATGTGAACCAGTCTTAGTTGACACAGTGGTGCATGTTTTACTTATTTTCTCCATTACCTCTCACCCCTAAAATTTTTCCTCCCTATCTTCTATGGGGTTTTCTGTTCTCCAGGAGGATGCAGTTAACCAACACCTCTAACTTAGACACTTCTCATAATATCTCTCTCTGTATCTGCTTCCATCAATGGGCATAGAAATTCTCTCTGATGAGGATTTGACAAGGCTCTGATTTATTAGTATAGCAGAATACCATAAGAATCATTTCATATCCATGTATATGAATTTATATGTGTATATACAAATCAATGTATGTCTCTGTGTTTGTGAAATACATATTTGTCAGTCATGTTTGGTTCTATGCTAGATCTCTGGGCTATGTAGTTTATGATTGTTGGCTATCTAGATTGTATAAGCATGGGTTCCCTCTTGTGGTGTGGGCCTCCTTTCATCAAACATTAGTTGGCCACTCCCACAAGTTCTGTGTCAGAAATTTCCCAGCACATTTTTCAGGCTAGACATATTGTAGGTGGAGGGTTTTGTGGCTGGGATTGTTTCAAGGATATTTTTATTTATAGCTTGTAGAGGACCTTCACCTGGCAAAGAATATAATATAGAGGTGAAGAATACTACTCAGTACCTGCTTGACGTTTGTATATTTAATGATCTTATGGACATTGTCCTCAGTAATAGAGCCCCATTGTTGGTTTTGGAGTACAACCTACTATCCTTGTATGAGCCTGGGTTGTTTGGAAATCTCTATGGAATTCCTTGGCCAATAAGTCAACCAAATGTAACCCAGTTCCACTACTGTAATCCTTGCCTGGCTACAAAAGATCTCCAGTTCACACTCTATATCTTCCATTACTAGGAGTACTCTTTACTAGGATCCCCTAAGAGATTTCAGAATGTTTCCACTGGACTAGGTTTCCACACCACCTTCCAAATGCCCGTTAATTCAATTTGTCTCTCCCCACAGTCACACACTCCATAACTCCACACTTGATTTATTCTGCTTTATTTATTGGCACACTTCCCCAGTTCAATCTCAAAATGTATTCTATTTCCGGTTCCCAGGAAGAACTATACTTTCTTCTTATAGCCCTCCTCTTTACATAACCTCTCTTGGTCTAAAGATAGTAGCCATTTTTGTCGTTTGTCTGGATTACCTCATTTAGGATCTTTTTCTAGTTCTATCCAATTGCCTGCAAATTTCAAGGTGCCATTTTTTTTTATGACTGAGTTATATTCCATTTTGGGAATGTGACACAATTTGTTTAATTATTTTTCTTTTTTTTTTATTTTCTTCCTTCTTTATTTTGTATTTATCAAAAAAAACACAGTAAAAAGAATTTAAAATGTGGAAGATTTAACAATAACTATACAGAGGATAAGAATGATAAGCATGGCTTATCAAGGGAAGAAATACAAATAAGATTGCTACACCTATATTTTCTTTGTGTTCATCTTTCCCTCTGAATTTTTTTTTCCATCCCTGTATATCCTTATTCAAGGTCTCTTCCCC